>CM066051.1:98479807-98556525 GCA_033557465.1 Ichthyophis bannanicus | reverse complement strand
GCAGAGAGAGCGCAGGGGCTTAAAATACTAGAGGAGACTCCAGTAAAATGCAGAGAGCGCAGGGGATGAAAATGACAAAGGAGACTCCAGTAAAATGCAGAGAGCGCAGGGGCTGAAATACCAGAGGAGATTCTAGTAAAATGCAGAGAGAGCTGGGACTGAAAATACTAGAGGAGACTCCAGTAAAATGCAGAGAGCGCAGGGGCTGAAAATACCAGAGGAGACTCCAATAAAATGCAGAGAGAGCAGGGTCTGAAAATACCAGAGGAGACTCCAGTAAAAAGCAGAGAGAGCAGGGTCTGAAAATACCAGAGGAGACTCCAGTAAAATGCAGAGAGCGCAGGGGCTGAAAATACCAGAGGAGACTCCAGTAAAATGCAGAGAGAAGGAGCTGAAAAATACCAGAGGAGACTCCAGTAAAATGCAGAGAGAGCAGGGGCTGAAAATACCATAGGGACTCCAGTAAAATGCAGAGAGAGAGCAGGGGCTGAAAATACCAGTGGAGACTCCAGTAAAAATGCAGAGAACACAGGATTCTGAAACATATCAGAAGAGACTCCAGTAAAATGCAGAGAGTGCAGGGGCTGAAAATACAGCGGAGACTCCAGTGAAATGCAGAGAGAGAGAGTGCAGCGGATGAAAATACCAAAGGAGACTCCAGTATAATGCAGAGAGAGCAGGGGCTGAAAATACTAGAGGAGACTCCAGTGAAATGCAGAGAGAGTAGGGGCTGAAAATACCAGCGGAGACTTTAGTAAAATGCAGAGAGCAGAGGACTGAGCATATCAGAGGAGACTCCAGTAAATGCAGAGAGCACAGGGGCTGAAAATACCAGAGGAGACTCCAGTAAAATGCAGAGAGAGCAGGGGCTGAAAATACCAAAGGAGACTCCAGTAAAATGCAGAGAGCGCAGGGGCTGAAAATACCACAGGAGACTTCAGTAAAATGCAGAGAGAGCAGGGGCTGAAAATACTAGAGGAGACTCCAGTGAAATGCAGAGAGAGTAGGGGCTGAAAATACCAGCGGAGACTTTAGTAAAATGCAGAGAGCAGAGGACTGAGCATATCAGAGGAGACTCCAGTAAAATTCAGAGTGCAGGAGCTGAAAATACCAGAGGAGACTCCAGTAAAATGCAGAGAGAGCAGGGGCTGAAAATACCAAAGGAGACTCCAGTAAAATGCAGAGAGCGCAGGGGCTGAAAATACCACAGGAGACTTCAGTAAAATGCAGAGAGAGCAGGGGCTGAAAATACTAGAGGAGACTGCAGTAAAATGGAGAGAGAGCAGGGGCTGAAAATACCAGAGGAGACTGCAGTAAAATGCAGAGAGGGCAGGGGCTGAAAATACCAGAGGAGACCCCAGTAAAATGCAGAGAGAGCAGGGGCTGAAAATTCCACAGGAGACTTCAGTAAAATGCAGAGAGAGCAGGGGTTGAAAATACCAGCGGCGACTTCAGTAAAATGAAGAGGGCACAGGACTGAACATATTAGAAGAGACTCTAGTAAAATACAGAGAGTGCAGGGGCTGAAAATACCAGCGGAGGAATCCAGTGAAATGCAGAGAGTGCAGCGGCTGAAAATATCAAAGGAGACTCCAGTATAATGCAGAGAGAGCAGGGGCTGAAAATACTAGAGGAGACTCCAGTAAAATGCAGAGAGAGCAGGGGCTGAAAATACTAGAGGAGACTCCAGTGTAATGCAGAGAGAGCAGGGGCTGAAAATACTAGAGGAGACTCCAGTAAAATGCCGAGAGCACAGGGGCAGAAAATCCCAGAGGAGATTCCAGTAAAATGCAGAGAGAACAGGGGCTGATAATACCGAGGAGACTCCAGTAAAATGCAGAGAGACTAGGGCCTGAAAATACTAGAGGAGACTCCAGTAAAATGCAGAGAGCGCAGGGGCTGAAAATACCAGAGGAGACTCCAGTAAAATGCAGGGAGAGCAGGGCCTGAAAATACTAGAGGAGACTCCAGTAAAATGCAGAGAGCTCAGGGGCTGAAAATACCAGAAGAGTCTCCAGTAAAATGCAGAGAGAGCAGAGGCTTAAAATACTAGAGGAGACTCCAGTAAAATGCAGAGAGAGCAGGGGCTGAAAATACCACAGGAGACTTCAGTAAAATGCAGAGAGAGCAGGGGCTGAAAATACCAGCGGAGACTCCAGTAAAATGCGGACAGCACAGGACTGAACATATCAGAAGAGACTCTAGTAAAATGCAGAGAGTGCAGGGGTTGAAAATACCAGCGGAGACTCCAGTGAAATGCAGAGAGTGCAGCGGCTGAAAATACCAAAGGAGACTCCAGTATAATGCAGAGAGAGCAGGGGCTGAAAATACTAGAGGAGACTCCAGTAAAATGCAGAGAGAGCAGGGGCTGAAAATACCAGAGGAGACTCCAGTAAAATGCAGAGAGAGCAGGGGCTGAAAATACCAGCGGAGACTTCAGTAAAATGCAGAGAGAGCAGGGGCTGAAAATACCAGCGGAGACTTCAGTAAAATGCATAGAGTAGAGGACTGAGCATATCAGAGGAGACTCCAGTAAAGTTCAGAGAGTGCAGGAGCTGAAAATACCAGAGGAGACTCCAGTAAATGCAGAGAGCACAGGGGCTGAATATACCAGAGGAGACTCCAGTAAAATGCAGAGAGCACAGGGGCAGAAAATACCAGAGGAGACTCCAGTAAAATGCAGAGAGAGCAGGGCCTGAAAATACCAGCGGAGACTTCAGTAAAATGCAGAGAGCGCAGGTGCTGAAAATACCAGAGGCGACTCCAGTAAAAGGCAGAGAGAGCAGGGGCTCAAAATACCAGAGGAGACTCCAGTAAAATGCAGAGAGAGCAGGGCCTGAAAATACCAGCGGAGACTTCAGTAAAATGCAGAGAGCGCAGGGACTGAAAATACCAGAGGAGACTCCAGTAAAATGCAGAGAGCGCAGGGGCTGAAAATACCAGCGGAGACTTCAGTAAAATGCAGAGAGCAGGAGCTGAAAATAACAGAGTGGACTCCAGTAAAATGCAGAGAGAGCAGGAGCTGAAAATACCAGAGGAGACTCCAGTAAAATGCAGAGAGAGCAGGGGCTGAAAATACAACAGGAGACTTCAGTAAAATGCAGAGAGAGCAGGGGCTGAAAATACCAGTGGAGACTCCAGTAAAATGCAGAGAACACAGGACTGAACATATCACAACAGACTCCAGTAAAATGCAGAGAGTGCAGGGGCTGAAAATGCCAGCGGAGACTCCAGTGAAATGCAGAGAGTGCAGCGGCTGAGAATACCAAAGGAGACTCCAGTATAATGCAGAGAGAGCAGGAGCTGAAAATACTAGAGGAGACTCCAGTAAAATGCAGAGAGAGCAGGGGCTGAAAATACCAGAGGAGACTCCAGTAAAATGCAGAGAGATCAGGGGCTGAAAATACCAGCGGAGACTCCAGTGAAATGCAGAGAGAGTAGGACCTGAAAATACCAGTGGAGACTTTAGTAAAATGCAGAGAGCAGAGGACTGAGCATATCAGAGGAGACTCCAGTAAAATTCAGAGTGCAGGGGCTGAAAATACCAGCGGAGACTCCAGTGAAATGCAGAGAGTGCAGCGGCTGAAAATACCAAAGGAGACTCCAGTATAATGCAGAGAGCACAGGGGCTGAAAATACCAGAGGAAACTCCAGTAAAATGCAGAGAGAGCAGGGGCTGAAAATACCAGTGGAGACTCCAGTAAAATGCAGAGAACACAGGACTGAACATATCAGAAGAGACTCCAGTAAAATGCAGAGAGTGCAGGGGCTGAAAATACCAGCGGAGACTCCAGTGAAATGCAGAGAGTGCAGCGGCTGAAAATACCAAAGGAGACTCCAGTATAATGCAGAGAGAGCAGGGGCTGAAAATACTAGAGGAGACTCCAGTAAAATCCAGAGAGAGCAGGGGCTGAAAATACCAGAGGAGACTCCAGTAAAATGCAGAGAGAGCAGGGGCTGAAAATACCAGTGGAGACTCCAGTAAAATGCAGAGAACACAGGACTGAACATATCAGAAGAGACTCCAGTAAAATGCAGAGAGTGCAGGGGCTGAAAATACCAGCGGAGACTCCAGTGAAATGCAGAGAGTGCAGCGGCTGAAAATACCAAAGGAGACTCCAGTATAATGCAGAGAGAGCAGGGGCTGAAAATACTAGAGGAGACTCCAGTGAAATGCAGAGAGAGTAGGGGCTGAAAATACCAGCGGAGACTTTAGTAAAATGCAGAGAGGGCAGGGGCTGAAAATACCAGAGGAGACCCCAGTAAAATGCAGAGAGAGCAGGGGCTGAAAATTCCACAGGAGACTTCAGTAAAATGCAGAGAGAGCAGGGGTTGAAAATACCAGCGGCGACTTCAGTAAAATGAAGAGGGCACAGGACTGAACATATTAGAAGAGACTCTAGTAAAATACAGAGAGTGCAGGGGCTGAAAATACCAGCGGAGGACTCCAGTGAAATGCAGAGGGCAGAGGACTGAGCATATCAGAGGAGACTCCAGTAAAATTCAGAGAGTGCAGGAGCTGAAAATACCAGGGGAGACTCCAGTAAAAGGCAGAGAGAGCAGGGGCTCAAAATACCAGAGGAGACTCCAGTAAAATGCAGAGAGAGCAGGGCCTGAAAATACCAGCGGAGACTTCAGTAAAATGAAGAGAGCGCAGGGGCTGAAAATACCAGAGGAGACTCCAGTAAAATGCAGAGATCGCATGGGCTGAAAATACCAGCGGAGACTTCAGTAAAATGCAGAGAGCAGGAGCTGAAAATAACAGAGGGGACTCCAGTAAAATGCAGAGAGAGCAGGAGCTGAAAATACCAGAGGAGACTCCAGTAAAATGCAGAGAGAGCAGGGGCTGAAAATACCACAGGAGACTTCAGTAAAATGCAGAGAGAGCAGGGGCTGAAAATACCACAGGAGACTTCAGTAAAAAGCAGAGAGAGCAGGGGCTGAAAATACCAGTGGAGACTCCAGTAAAATGCAGAGAACAAGGACTGAACATATCAGAAGAGACTCCAGTAAAATGCAGAGAGTGCAAGGGCTGAAAATACCAGCGGAGACTCCAGTGAAATGCAGAGAGTGCAGCAGCTGAAAATACCAAAGGAGACTCCGGTATAATGCAGAGAGAGCAGGAGCTGAAAATACTAGAGGAGACTCCAGTAAAATGCAGAGAGAGCAGGGGCTGAAAATACCAGAGGAGACTCCAGTAAAATGCAGAGAGAGCAGGGGCTGAAAATACCAGCGAAGACTCCAGTGAAATGCAGAGAGAGTAGGGGCTGAAAATACCAGCGGAGACTTTAGTAAAATGCAGAGAGCAGAGGACTGAGCATATCAGAGGAGACTCCAGTAAAATGCAGAGAGAGCAGGGGCTGAAAATTCCACAGGAGACTTCCTTAAAATGCAGAGAGAGCAGGGGCTGAAAATACCAGCGGCGACTTCAGTAAAATGAAGAGGGCACAGGACTGAGCATATCAGAGGAGACTCCAGTAAAATTCAGAGAGTGCAGGAGCTGAAAATACCAGAGGAGACTTCAGTAAATGCAGAGAGCACAGGGGCTGAAAATACCAGGGGAGACTCCAGTAAAAGGCAGAGAGAGCAGGGGCTCAAAATACCAGAGGAGACTCCAGTAAAATGCAGAGAGAGCAGGGCCTGAAAATACCAGCGGAGACTTCAGTAAAATGCAGAGAGCGCAGGGGCTGAAAATACCAGAGGAGACTCCAGTAAAATGCAGAGATCGCATGGGCTGAAAATACCAGCGGAGACTTCAGTAAAATGCAGAGAGCAGGAGCTGAAAATAACAGAGGGGACTCCAGTAAAATGCAGAGAGAGCAGGAGCTGAAAATACCAGAGGAGACTCCAGTAAAATGCAGAGAGAGCAGGGGCTGAAAATACCACAGGAGACTTCAGTAAAATGCAGAGAGAGCAGGGGCTGAAAATACCACAGGAGACTTCAGTAAAAAGCAGAGAGAGCAGGGGCTGAAAATACCAGTGGAGACTCCAGTAAAATGCAGAGAACAAGGACTGAACATATCAGAAGAGACTCCAGTAAAATGCAGAGAGTGCAGGGGCTGAAAATACCAGCGGAGACTCCAGTGAAATGCAGAGAGTGCAGCGGCTGAAAATACCAAAGGAGACTCCAGTATAATGCAGAGAGAGCAGGAGCTGAAAATACTAGAGGAGACTCCAGTAAAATGCAGAGAGAGCAGGGGCTGAAAATACCAGAGGAGACTCCAGTAAAATGCAGAGAGAGCAGGGGCTGAAAATACCAGCGAAGACTCCAGTGAAATGCAGAGAGAGTAGGGGCTGAAAATACCAGCGGAGACTTTAGTAAAATGCAGAGAGCAGAGGACTGAGCATATCAGAGGAGACTCCAGTAAAATTCAGAGTGCAGGGGCTGAAAATACCAGCGGAGACTCCAGTGAAATGCAGAGAGTGCAGCGGCTGAAAATACCAAAGGAGACTCCAGTATAATGCAGAGAGAGCAGGGGCTGAAAATACTAGAGGAGACTCCAGTAAAATGCAGAGAGAGCAGGGGCTGAAAATACCAGAGGAGACTCCAGTAAATGCAGAGAGCACAGGGGCTGAAAATACCAGAGGAGACTCCAGTAAAATGCAGAGAGAGCAGGGGCTGAAAATACCAAAGGAGACTCCAGTAAAATGCAGAGAGCGCAGCGGCTGAAAATACCAGAGGAGACTCCAGTAAAATGCAGAGAGAGCAGGGGCTGAAAATTCCACAGGAGACTTCCTTAAAATGCAGAGAGAGCAGGGGCTGAAAATACCAGCGGCGACTTCAGTAAAATGAAGAGGGCACAGGACTGAGCATATCAGAGGAGACTCCAGTAAAATTCAGAGAGTGCAGGAGCTGAAAATACCAGAGGAGACTTCAGTAAATGCAGAGAGCACAGGGGCTAAAAATACCAGGGGAGACTCCAGTAAAAGGCAGAGAGAGCAGGGGCTCAAAATACCAGAGGAGACTCCAGTAAAATGCAGAGAGAGCAGGGCCTGAAAATACCAGCGGAGACTTCAGTAAAATGCAGAGAGCGCAGGGGCTGAAAATACCAGAGGAGACTCCAGTAAAATGCAGAGATCGCATGGGCTGAAAATACCAGTGGAGACTCCAGTAAAATGCAGAGAACAAGGACTGAACATATCAGAAGAGACTCCAGTAAAATGCAGAGAGTGCAGGGGCTGAAAATACCAGCGGAGACTCCAGTGAAATGCAGAGAGTGCAGCGGCTGAAAATACCAAAGGAGACTCCAGTATAATGCAGAGAGAACAGGGGCTGAAAATACTAGA
Source organism: Ichthyophis bannanicus (assembly GCA_033557465.1). NCBI lineage: Eukaryota > Metazoa > Chordata > Amphibia > Gymnophiona > Ichthyophiidae > Ichthyophis > Ichthyophis bannanicus. The sequence continues at coordinate 98,549,238 of CM066051.1, read as the reverse complement.
GGAGACTTTAGTAAAATGCAGAGAGCAGAGGACTGAGCATATCAGAGGAGACTCCCGTAAAATGCAGAGAGAGCAGGGGCAGAAAATACCAGAGGAGACTCCAGTAAAATGCAGAGAGAGCAGTGCCTGAAAATACCAGCGGAGACTTCAGTAAAATGCAGAGAGCAGAGGACTGAGCATATCAGAGGAGACTCCAGTAAAATTCAGAGAGTGCAGGAGCTGAAAATACCAGCGGAGACTCCAGTGAAATGCAGAGAGTGCAGCGGCTGAAAATACCAAAGGAGACTCCAGTATAATGCAGAGAGAGCAGGAGCTGAAAATACTAGAGGAGACTCCAGTAAAATGCAGAGAGAGCAGGGGCTGAAAATACCAGAGGAGACTCCAGTAAAATGCAGAGAGAGCAGGGGCTGAAAATACCAGCGAAGACTCCAGTGAAATGCAGAGAGAGTAGGGGCTGAAAATACCAAAGGAGACTCCAGTATAATGCAGAGAGAGCAGGAGCTGAAAATACTAGAGGAGACTCCAGTAAAATGCAGAGAGAGCAGGGGCTGAAAATACCAAAGGAGACTCCAGTAAAATGCAGAGAGCGCAGGGGCTGAAAATATCACAGGAGACTTCAGTAAAATGCAGAGAGAACAGGGGCTGAAAATACTAGAGGAGACTGCAGTAAAATGCAGAGAGAGCAGGGGCTGAAAATACCAGAGGAGACTGCAGTAAAATGCAGAGAGGGCAGGGGCTGAAAATACCAGAGGAGACTCCAGTAAAATGCAGAGAGAGCAGGGGCTGAAAATTCCACAGGAGACTTCCTTAAAATGCAGAGAGAGCAGGGGCTGAAAATACCAGCGGCGACTTCAGTAAAATGAAGAGGGCACAGGACTGAACATATTAGAAGAGACTCTAGTAAAATACAGAGAGTGCAGGGGCTGAAAATACCAGCGGAGGACTCCAGTGAAATGCAGAGGGCAGAGGACTGAGCATATCAGAGGAGACTCCAGTAAAATTCAGAGAGTGCAGGAGCTGAAAATACCAGGGGAGACTCCAGTAAAAGGCAGAGAGAGCAGGGGCTCAAAATACCAGAGGAGACTCCAGTAAAATGCAGAGAGAGCAGGGCCTGAAAATACCAGCGGAGACTTCAGTAAAATGAAGAGAGCGCAGGGGCTGAAAATACCAGAGGAGACTGCAGTAAAATGCAGAGATCGCATGGGCTGAAAATACCAGCTGAGACTTCAGTAAAATGCAGAGAGGAGGAGCTGAAAATAACAGAGGGGACTACAGTAAAATGCAGAGAGAGCAGGAGCTGAAAATACCAGAGGAGACTCCAGTAAAATGCAGAGAGAGCAGGGGCTGAAAATACCACAGGAGACTTCAGTAAAATGCAGAGAGAGCAGGGGCTGAAAATACCACAGGAGACTTCAGTAAAAAGCAGAGAGAGCAGGGGCTGAAAATACCAGTGGAGACTCCAGTAAAATGCAGAGAACAAGGACTGAACATATCAGAAGAGACTCCAGTAAAATGCAGAGAGTGCAGGGGCTGAAAATACCAGCGGAGACTCCAGTGAAATGCAGAGAGTGCAGCGGCTGAAAATACCAAAGGAGACTCCAGTATAATGCAGAGAGAGCAGGAGCTGAAAATACTAGAGGAGACTCCAGTAAAATGCAGAGAGAGCAGGGGCTGAAAATGCCAGAGGAGACTCCAGTAAAATGCAGAGAGAGCAGGGGCTGAAAATACCAGCGAAGACTCCAGTGAAATGCAGAGAGAGTAGGGGCTGAAAATACCAGCGGAGACTTTAGTAAAATGCAGAGAGCAGAGGACTGAGCATATCAGAGGAGACTCCAGTAAAATGCAGAGAGAGCAGGGGCTGAAAATTCCACAGGAGACTTCCTTAAAATGCAGAGAGAGCAGGGGCTGAAAATACCAGCGGCGACTTCAGTAAAATGAAGAGGGCACAGGACTGAGCATATCAGAGGAGACTCCAGTAAAATTCAGAGAGTGCAGGAGCTGAAAATACCAGAGGAGACTTCAGTAAATGCAGAGAGCACAGGGGCTGAAAATACCAGGGGAGACTCCAGTAAAAGGCAGAGAGAGCAGGGGCTCAAAATACCAGAGGAGACTCCAGTAAAATGCAGAGAGAGCAGGGCCTGAAAATACCAGCGGAGACTTCAGTAAAATGCAGAGAGCGCAGGGGCTGAAAATACCAGAGGAGACTCCAGTAAAATGCAGAGATCGCATGGGCTGAAAATACCAGCGGAGACTTCAGTAAAATGCAGAGAGAGCAGGGGCTGAAAATAACAGAGGGGATTCCAGTAAAATGCAGAGAGAGCAGGAGCTGAAAATACCAGAGGAGACTCCAGTAAAATGCAGAGAGAGCAGGGGCTGAAAATACCACAGGAGACTTCAGTAAAATGCAGAGAGAGCAGGGGCTGAAAATACCACAGGAGACTTCAGTAAAAAGCAGAGAGAGCAGGGGCTGAAAATACCAGTGGAGACTCCAGTAAAATGCAGAGAACAAGGACTGAACATATCAGAAGAGACTCCAGTGAAATGCAGAGAGTGCAGGGGCTGAAAATACCAGCGGAGACTCCAGTGAAATGCAGAGAGTGCAGCGGCTGAAAATACCAAAGGAGACTCCAGTATAATGCAGAGAGAGCAGGAGCTGAAAATACTAGAGGAGAATCCAGTAAAATGCAGAGAGAGCAGGGGCTGAAAATACCAGAGGAGACTCCAGTAAAATGCAGAGAGAGCAGGGGCTGAAAATACCAGCGAAGACTCCAGTGAAATGCAGAGAGAGTAGGGGCTGAAAATACCAGCGGAGACTTTAGTAAAATGCAGAGAGCAGAGGACTGAGCATATCAGAGGAGACTCCAGTAAAATTCAGAGTGCAGGGGCTGAAAATACCAGCGGAGACTCCAGTGAAATGCAGAGAGTGCAGCGGCTGAAAATACCAAAGGAGACTCCAGTATAATGCAGAGAGAGCAGGGGCTGAAAATACTAGAGGAGACTCCAGTAAAATTCAGAGTGCAGGAGCTGAAAATACCAGAGGAGACTCCAGTAAATGCAGAGAGCACAGGGGCTGAAAATACCAGAGGAGACTCCAGTAAAATGCAGAGAGAGCAGGGGCTGAAAATACCAAAGGAGACTCCAGTAAAATGCAGAGAGCGCAGGGGCTGAAAATACCAGAGGAGACTCCAGTAAAATGCAGAGAGAGCAGGGGCTGAAAATTCCACAGGAGACTTCCTTAAAATGCAGAGAGAGCAGGGGCTGAAAATACCAGCGGCGACTTCAGTAAAATGAAGAGGGCACAGGACTGAGCATATCAGAGGAGACTCCAGTAAAATTCAGAGAGTGCAGGAGCTGAAAATACCAGAGGAGACTTCAGTAAATGCAGAGAGCACAGGGGCTGAAAATACGGGGGAGACTGCAGTAAAAGGCAGGGAGAGCAGGGCCTGAAAATACCAGCGGAGACTTCAGTAAAATGCAGAGAGCGCAGGGGCTGAAAATACCAGCGGAGACTTCAGTAAAATGCAGAGAGCGCAGGGGCTGAAAATACCAGAGGAGACTCCAGTAAAATGCAGAGATCGCATGGGCTGAAAATACCAGCGGAGACATCAGTAAAATGCAGAGAGCAGGAGCTGAAAATAACAGAGGGGACTCCAGTAAAATGCAGAGAAAGCAGGAGCTGAAAATACCAGAGGAGACTCCAGTAAAATGCAGAGAGAGCAGGGGCTGAAAATACCACAGGAGACTTCAGTAAAATGCAGAGAGAGCAGGGGCTGAAAATACCACAGGAGACTTCAGTAAAAAGCAGAGAGAGCAGGGGCTGAAAATACCAGTGGAGACTCCAGTAAAATGCAGAGAACAAGGACTGAACATATCAGAAGAGACTCCAGTAAAATGCAGAGAGTGCAGGGGCTGAAAATACCAGCGGAGACTCCAGTGAAATGCAGAGAGTGCAGCGGCTGAAAATACCAAAGGAGACTCCAATATAATGCAGAGAGAACAGGGGCTGAAAATACTAGAGGAGACTTTAGTAAAATGCAGAGAGCAGAGGACTGAGCATATCAGAGGAGACTCCCGTAAAATGCAGAGAGAGCAGGGGCTGAAAATACCAGCGGAGACTTCAGTAAAATGCAGAGAGAGCAGGGGCTGAAAATACCAGCGGAGACTTCAGTAAAATGCATAGAGCAGAGGACTGAGCATATCAGAGGAGACTCCAGTAAAATTCAGAGAGTGCAGGAGCTGAAAATACCAGAGGAGACTCCAGTAAAATGCAGAGAGAGCAGGGGCTGAAAATACCAGAGGAGACTCCAGTAAAATGCAGAGAGAGCAGGGGCTGAAAATACCAGAGGAGACTCCAGTAAAATGCAGAGAGAGCAGGGGCTGAAAATACCAGAGGAGACTCCAGTAAAATGCAGAGAGCAGGGGCTGAAAATACCAGAGGAGACTCCAGTAAAATGCAGAGAGAGCAGGAGCTGAAAATACCAGAGGAGACTCCAGTAAAATGCAGAGAGAGCAGGGGCTGAAAATACCACAGGAGACTTCAGTAAAATGCAGAGAGAGCAGGGGCTGAAAATACCAGAGGAGACTCCAGTAAAATGCAGAGAGAGCAGGGGCTGAAAATACCAGAGGAGACTCCAGTAAAATGCAGAGAGAGCAGGAGCTGAAAATACCAGAGGACACTCCAATAAAATGCAGAGAGAGCAGGGGCTGAAAATACCAAAGAAGACTCCAGTAAAATGCAGAGAGTGCAGGGGCTGAAAATACCAAAGGAGACTCCTGTATAATGCAGAGAGAACAGGGGCTGAAAATACTAGAGGAGACTTTAGTAAAATGCAGAGAGCAGAGGACTGAGCATATCAGAGGAGACTCCAGTAAAATGCAGAGAGAGCAGGGGCTGAAAATACCAGCGGAGACTTCAGTAAAATGCAGAGAGAGCAGGGGCTGAAAATACCAGCGGAGACTTCAGTAAAATGCATAGAGCAGAGGACTGAGCATATCAGAGGAGACTCCAGTAAAATTCAGAGAGTGCAGGAGCTGAAAATACCAGAGGAGACTCCAGTAAAATGCAGAGAGCACAGGGGCAGAAAATACCAGAGGAGACTCCAGTAAAATGCAGAGAGAGCAGTGCCTGAAAATACCAGCGGAGACTTCAGTAAAATGCAGAGAGCAGGGGCTGAATATACCAGAGGAGACTCCAGTAAAATGCAGAGAGGGCAGGAGCTGAAAATACCAGAGGAGACTCCAGGAAATGCAGAGAGAGCAGCGGCTGAAAATACCAGAGGAGATTCCAGTAAAATGCAGAAAGAGCAGGGGCTTAAAATACTAGAGGAGACTCCAGTAAAATGCAGAGAGCACAGGGGCTGAAAATACCAGAGGAGACTCCAGTAAAATGCAGAGAGCAGGGGCTGAAAATACCAGAGGAGACTCCAGTAAAATGCAGAGAGAGCAGGGGCTGAAAATACCAAAGGAGACTCCAGTATAATGCAGAGAGAGCAGGAGCTGAAAATACTAGAGGAGACTCCAGTAAAATGCAGAGAGAGCAGGGGCTGAAAATACCAGAGGAGACTCCAGTAAAATGCAGAGAGCGCAGGGGCTGAAAATACCACAGGAGACTCCAGTAAAATGCAGAGAGAGCAGGGGCTGAAAATACTAGAGGAGACTCCAGTAAAATGCAGAGAGAGCAGGGGCTGAAAATACCAGAGGAGACTCCAGTAAAATGCAGAGAGGGCAGGGGCTGAAAATACCAGAGGAGACTCCAGTAAAATGCAGAGAGAGCAGGGGCTGAAAATACCACAGGAGACTCCAGTAAAATGCAGAGAGAGCAGGGGCTGAAAATACCAGCGGAGACTTCAGTAAAATGAAGAGGGCACAGGACTGAACATACTAGAAGAGACTCCAGTAAAATGCAGAGAGTGCAGGGGCTGAAAATACCAGCGGAGACTCCAGTGAAATGCAGAGGGCAGAGGACTGATCATATCAGAGGAGACTCCAGTAAAATTCAGAGAGTGCAGGAGCTGAAAATACCAGAGGAGACTCCAGTAAAATGCAGAGAGAGCAGGGGCTGAAAATACCAGAGGAGACTCCAGTAAAATGCAGAGAGAGCAGGGGCTGAAAATACCAGAGGAGACTCCAGTAAAATGCAGAGAGAGCAGGGGCTGAAAATACCAGAGGAGACTCCAGTAAAATGCAGAGAGCGCAGGGGCTGAAAATACCAGAGGAGATTCCAGTAAAATGCAGAGAGAAGGAGCTGAAAATAACAGAGGGGACTCCAGTAAAATGCAGAGAGAGCAGGAGCTGAAAATACCAGAGGAGACTCCAGTAAAATGCAGAGAGAGCAGGGGCTGAAAATACCAGAGGAGACTCCAGTAAAATGCAGAGAGAGCAGGGGCTGAAAATACCACAGGAGACTTCAGTAAAAAGCAGAGAGAGCAGGGGCTGAAAATACCAGTGCAGACTCCAGTAAAATGCAGAGAACAAGGACTGAACATATCAGAAGAGACTCCAGTAAAATGCAGAGAGTGCAGGGGCTGAAAATACCAGAAGAGACTCCAGTAAAATGCAGAGAGTGCAGGGGCTGAAAATACCAAAGGAGACTCCAGTATAATGCAGAGAGAGCAGGAGCTGAAAATACTAGAGGAGACTCCAGTAAAATGCAGAGAGAGCAGGGGCTGAAAATACCAGAGGAGACTCCAGTAAAATGCAGAGAGAGCAGGGGCTGAAAATACCAGAGGAGACTCCAGTAAAATGCAGAGAGAGCAGGGGCTGAAAATACCAGCGGAGACTTCAGTAAAATGCAGAGAGCAGAGGACTGAGCATATCAGAGGAGACTCCAGTAAAATGCAGAGAGACTAGGGCCTGAAAATACTAGAGGAGACTCCAGTAAAATGCAGAGAGCGCAGGGGCTGAAAATACCAGAGGAGACTGCAGTAAAATGAAGAGGGCACAGGGCTGAAGATACCAGAGGAGACTCCAGTAAAATGCAGAGAGAGCAGGAGCTGAAAATACCAGAGGAGACTCCAGTAAAATGCAGAGAGAGCAGGGGCTGAAAATACCAGAGGAGACTCCAGTAAAATGCAGAGAGAGCAGGGGCTGAAAATACCAGAGGAGACTCCAGTAAAATGCAGAGAGAGCAGGGTCTGAAAATACCAGAGGAGACTCCAGTAAAATGCAGAGAGCGCAGGGGCTGAAAATACCAGAGGAGACTCCAGTAAAATGCAGAGAGAGCAGGGGCTGAAAATACCAGAGGAGACTCCAGTAAAATGCAGAGAGAGCAGGAGCTGAAAATACCAGAGGAGACTCCAGTAAAATGCAGAGAGAGCAGGAGCTGAAAATACCAGAGGAGACTCCAGTAAAATGCAGAGAGAGCAGGGGCTGAAAATACCAGAGGAGACTCCAGTAAAATGCAGAGAGAGAGCAGGGGCTGAAAATACCAGAGGAGACTCCAGTAAAATGCAGAGAGCAGGGGCTGAAAATACCAGAGGAGACTCCAGTAAAATGCAGAGAGAGCAGGGGCTGAAAATACCAGAGGCGACTCCAGTAAAATGCAGAGAGAGCAGAAGCTGAAAATACCAGAGGAGACTCCAGTAAAATGCAGAGAGGCACAGGGCTGAAAATATCAGAGGAGACTCCAGTAAAATTCAGAGAGTGCAGGAGCTGAAAATACCAGAGGAGACTCCAGTAAATGCAGAGAGCACAGGGGCTGAAAATACCAGGGGAGACTCCAGTAAAATGCAGAGAGAGCAGGGGCTGAAAATACCAGAGGAGACTCCAGTAAAATGCAGAGAGAGCAGGGGCTGAAAATACCAGAGGAGACTCCAGTAAAATGCAGAGAGAGCAGGGGCTGAAAATACCAGAGGAGACTCCAGTAAAATGCAGAGAGCGCAGGGGCTGAAAATACCAGAGGAGACTCCAGTAAAATGCAGAGAGAGCAGGGGCTGAAAATACCAGAGGAGACTCCAGTAAAATGCAGAGAGAGCAGGGGCTGAAAATACCAGAGGAGACTCCAGTAAAATGCAGAGAGAGCAGGGGCTGAAAATACCAGAGGAGACTCCAGTAAAATGCAGAGAGAGCAGGGGCTGAAAATACCAGAGGAGACTCCAGTAAAATGCAGAGAGAGCAGGGGCTGAAAATACCAGAGGAGACTCCAGTAAAAAGCAGAGAGAGCAGGGGCTGAAAATACCAGTGGAGACTCCAGTAAAATGCAGAGAACAAGGACTGAACATATCAGAAGAGACTCCAGTAAAATGCAGAGAGTGCAGGGGCTGAAAATACCAGAGGAGACTCCAGTAAAATGCAGAGAGAGCAGGGGCTGAAAATACCAGAGGAGACTCCAGTAAAATGCAGAGAGAGCAGGAGCTGAAAATACCAGAGGAGACTCCAGTAAAATGCAGAGAGAGCAGGGGCTGAAAATACCAGAGGAGACTCCAGTAAAATGCAGAGAGCACAGGGGCAGAAAATCCCAGAGGAGATTCCAGTAAAATGCAGAGAGAACAGGGGCTGATAATGCCAGCAGAGACTTCAGTCAAATGCAAAGAGCAGAGGACTGAGCATATCAGAGGAGACTCCAGTAAAATTCAGAGAGTGCAGGAGCTGAAAATACCAGAGGAGACTCCAGTAAATGCAGAGAGCGCAGGGGCTGAAAATACCTGAAGAGACTCCAGTAAAATGCAGAGAGCGCAGGGGCTGAAAATACCAGAGGAGACTCCAGTAAAATGCAGAGAGAGCAGGGGCTGAAAATACCAGAGGAGACTCCAGTAAATGCAGAGAGCACAGGGGCTGAAAATACCAGAGGAGACTCCAGTAAAATGCAGAGAGAGCAGGGGCTGAAAATACCAGAGGAGACTCCAGTAAAATGCAGAGAGAGCAGGGGCTGAAAATACCAGAGGAGACTCCAGTAAAATGCAGAGAGAGCAGGGGCTGAAAATACCAGAGGAGACTTCCTTAAAATGCAGAGAGAGCAGGGGCTGAAAATACCAGAGGAGACTTCAGTAAAATGAAGAGATCGCAGGGGCTGAATATACCAGAGGAGACTCCAGTAAAATGCAGAGAGTGCAGGGGCTGAAAATACCAGAGGAGACTCCAGTAAAATGCAGAGAGAGCAGGGGCTGAAAATACCAGAGGAGACTCCAGTAAAATGCAGAGAGAGCAGGGCCTGAAAATACCAGCGGAGACTTCAGTAAAATGCAGAGAGCGCAGGGGCTGAAATACCAGAGGAGACTCCAGTAAAATGCAGAGATCGCAGGGGCTGAAACTACCAGAGGAGACTCCAGTAAAATGCAGAGAGCAGGAGCTGAAAATACCAGAGGAGACTCCAGTAAAATGCAGAGAGAGCAGGAGCTGAAAATACCAGAGGAGACTCCAGTAAAATGCAGAGAGAGCAGGGGCTGAAAATACCAGAGGAGACTCCAGTAAAATGCAGAGAGAGAGAGCAGGGGCTGATAATACCAGAGGAGACTACAGTAAAATGCAGAGAGAGCAGGGGCTGAAAATACCAGTGGAGACTCCAGTAAAATGCAGAGAACAAGGACTGAACATATCAGAAGAGACTCCAGTAAAATGCAGAGAGTGCAGGGGCTGAAAATACCAAAGGAGACTCCAGTATAATGCAGAGAGAGCAGGAGCTGAAAATACTAGAGGAGACTCCAGTAAAATGCAGAGAGCAGAGGACTGAGCATATCAGAGGAGACTCCAGTAAAATTCAGAGTGCAGGGGCTGAAAATACCAGTGGAGACTCCAGTAAAATGCAGAGAGCAGAGGACTGAGCATATCAGAGGAGACTCCAGTAAAATTCAGAGTGCAGGGGCTGAAAATACCAGTGGAGACTCCAGTAAAATGCAGAAAGAGCAGGTGCTGAAAATACCAGAGGATACTCCAATAAAATGCAGAGAGAGCAGGGGCTGAAAATACCAAAGAAGACTTCAGTAAAATGCAGAGAGTGCAAGGGCTGAAAATACCAAAAGGAGACTCCAGTAAAATGCAGAGAGAGCACAGCGGCTGAAAATACGAGAGGAGACTCCAGTAAAATGCAGAGAGCGCAGGTGTTGAAAATACCAGGGGAGATTCCAGTAAAATGCAGAGCAGGGGCTGAAAATACCAGAGGAGATTCCAGTAAAATGCAGAGAGCGCAGGGGCAGAAAATACCAGAGGAGACTCCAGTAAAATGCAGAAAGCAGGGATTGAAAATACCAGATGAGACTCCAGTAAAATGCAGAGAGCAGGGACTGAAAATACCAGAGGAGATTCCAGTAAAATGCAGAGAGAGCAGGACCTGAAAATACCAGAGGAGATTCCAGTAAAATGCAGAGAGCGCAGGGGCTTAAAATACTAGAGGAGACTCCAGTAAAATGCAGAGAGAGCAGGGGCTGAAAATACCAGAGGAGACTCCAGTAAATGCAGAGAGCACAGGGGCTGAAAATACCAGAGGAGACTCCAGTAAAATGCAGAGAGAGCAGGGGCTGAAAATTCCACAGGAGACTTCCTTAAAATGCAGAGAGAGCAGGGGCTGAAAATACTAGAGGAGACTCCAGTAAAATGCAGAGAGCACAGGGGCAGATAAACCCAGAGGAGACTACAGTAAAATGCAGAGAGTGCAGGAGCTGAAAATACCAGAGGAGACTTCAGTAAATGCAGAGAGCACAGGGGCTGAAAATACCAGGGGAGACTCCAGTAAAATGCAGAGAGAGCAGGGGCTGAAAATACCAGAGGAGACTCCAGTTAAATGCAGAGAGAGCAGGAGATGAAAATACAAGAGGAGACTCCAGTAAAATGTAGAGAGAGCAGGGGCTGAAATTACCATCGGAGACTTCAGTAAAATGCAGAGAGGACAGGACTGAACATATCAGAAGAGACTCCAGTAAAATTCAGAGAGTGCATGAGCTGAAAATACCAGAGGGGACTCCAGGAAATGCAGAGAGCACACGGAGTGAAAATATCAGGGGAGATTCCAGTAAAATGCAGAGAGAGCAGGGGCTGAAAATACTAGAGGAGACTCCAGTGTAATGCAGAGAGAGCAGGGGCTGAAAATACTAGAGGAGACTCCAGTAAAATGCAGAGAGCACAGGGGCAGAAAATACCAGAGGAGACTCCAGTAAAATGCAGAAAGCAGGGATTGAAAATACCAGATGAGACTCCAGTAAAATGCAGAGAGAGCAGGGGCTGAAAATACTAGAGGAGACTCCAGTAAAATGCAGAGAGAGCAGGGGCTGAAAATACCAGAGGAGACTCCAGTAAAATGCAGAGAGAGCAGGGGCTGAAAATACCAGAGGAGACTCCAGTAAAATGCAGAGAGCAGGGGCTGAAAATACCAGAGGAGACTCCAGTAAAATGCAGAGAGAGCAGGGGCTGAAAATACCAGAGGAGACTCCAGTAAAATGCAGAGAGAGCAGGGGCTGAAAATACCAGAGGAGACTCCAGTAAAATGCAGAGAATGCAGGGGCAGAAAATACCAGAGGAGACTCCAGTAAAATGCAGAGAGAGCAGGAGCTGAAAATACCAGAGGAGACTCCAGTAAAATGCAGAGAGCGCAGGGGCTGAAAATACCAGAGGAGACTCCAGTAAAATGCAGAGAGAGCAGGGGCTGAAAATACCAGAGGAGACTCCAGTAAAATGCAGAGTGCAGGTGCTGAAAATACCACAGGAGACTTCAGTAAAATGCAGAGAGAGGAGGGGCTGAAAATACCATAGGAGACTCCAGTAAAATGCAGAGAGAGCAGGGGCTGAAAATACCAGAGGAGACTCCAGTAAAATGCAGAGAGCAGGGGCTGAAAATACCAGAGGAGACTCCAGTAAAATGCAGAGAGAGCAGGGGCTGAAAATACCAGAGGAGACTCCAGTAAAATGCAGAGAGAGCAGGGGCTGAAAATACCAGAGGAGACTCCAGTAAAATGCAGAGAGCAGGGGCTGAAAATACCAGAGGAGACTCCAGTAAAATGCAGAGAGAGCAGGGGCTGAAAATACCAGAGGAGACTCCAGTAAAATGCAGAGAGAGCAGGGGCTGAATATACCAGAGGAGACTCCAGTAAAATGCAGAGAGGGCAGGGGCTGAAAATACCAGAGGAGACTCCAGTAAAATGCAGAGAGCTCAGGGGCTGAAAATACCAGAGGAGACTCCAGTAAAATGCAGAGAGAGCAGGGGCTGAAAATACCAGAGGAGACTCCAGTAAAATGCAGAGAGAGCAGGGGCTGAAAATAGCAAAGGTGACTCCAGTAAAGTGCAGAGAGAGCAGGAGCTGAAAATACCAGAGGAGACTCCAGTAAAACGCAGAGAAAGCAGGAGCTGAAAATACCAGAGGAGACTGCAGTAAAATGCAGAGAGAGCAGGGGCTGAAAATACCAGAGGAGACTCCAGTAAAATGCAGAGAGCGCAGGGGCTGAAAATACCAGAGGAGACTCCAGTAAAATGCAGAGAGAGCAGGGGCTGAAAATACCAGAGGAGACTCCAGTAAAATGCAGAGAGAGCAGGGCTGAAAATACCAGAGGAGACTCCAGTAAAATGCAGAGAGCGCAGGGGCTGAAAATACTAGAGGAGACTCCAGTAAAATGCAGAGAGGGCAGGAGCTGAAAATACCAGAGGAGACTCCAGGAAATGCAGAGAGAGCAGGGGCTGAAAATACCAGAGGAGACTCCAGTAAAATGCAGAGAGAGCAGGGGCTGAAAATACCAGAGGAGACTCCAGTAAAATGCAGAGAGAGCAGGGGCTGAAAATACCAGAGGAGACTCCAGTAAAATGCAGAGAGAGCAGGGCTGAAAATACCAGAGGAGACTCCAGTAAAATTCAGAGAGCAGGGGCTGAAAATACCAGAGGAGACTCCAGTAAAATGCAGAGAGAGCAGGGGCTGAAAATACCAGAGGAGACTCCAGTAAAATGCAGAGAGAGCAGGGGCTGAAAATACCAGAGGAGACTCCAGTAAAATGCAGAGAGCGCAGGGGCTGAAAATACCAGAGGAGACTCCAGTAAAATGCAGAGTGCAGGTGCTGAAAATACCACAGGAGACTTCAGTAAAATGCAGAGAGAGGAGGGGCTGAAAACACTAGAAGAGCCTCCAGTGAAATGCAGAGAGTGCAGGAGCTGAAAAAACCAGAGGGGATTCCAGGAAATGCAGAGAGCACACGGAGTGAAAATACCAGAGGAGACTCCAGTATAATGCAGAGAGAGCAGGGGCTGAAAATACTAGAGGAGACTCCAGTAAAATGCAGAGAGAGCAGGGGCTGAAAATACAAGAGGAGACTCCAGTAAAATGCAGAGAGAGCAGGGGCTGAAAATACTAGCGGAGACTCCAGTAAAATGCAGAGAGCACGGGGCAGAAAATATCAGAGGAGACTCCAGTAAAATGCAGAGAGAGCAGGGGCTGAAAATACCAGAGGAGACTCCAGTAAAATGCAGAGAGAGCAGGGGCTGAAAATACCAGAGGAGACTCCAGTAAAATGCAGAGAGAGCAGGGGCTGAAAATACCAGAGGAGACTCCAGTAAAATGCAGAGAGAGCAGGGGCTGAAAATACCAGAGGAGACTCCAGTAAAATGCAGAGAGAGCAGGGGCTGAAAATACCAGAGGAGACTCCAGTAAAATGCAGAGAGAGCAGGGGCTGAAAATACCAGAGGAGACTCCAGTAAAATGCAGAGAGAGCAGGGGCTGAAAATACCAGAGGAGACTCCAGTAAAATGCAGAGAGCAGGGGCTGAAAATACCAGAGGAGACTCCAGTAAAATGCAGAGAGAGCAGGGGCTGAAAATACCAGAGGAGACTCCAGTAAAATGCAGAGAGAGCAGGGGCTGAAAATACCAGAGGAGACTCCAGTAAAATGCAGAGAGAGCAGGGGCTCAAAATACCAGGGGAGACTCCAGTAAAATGCAGAGAGAGCAGGGGCTGAAAATACCAGAGGAGACTCCAGTATAATGCAGAGAGAGCAGGGGCTGAAAATACCAGAGGAGACTTTAGTAAAATGCAGAGAGCAGGGGCTGAAAATACCAGAGGAAACTCCAGTAAAATGCAGAGAGGGCAGCGGCTGAAAATAGCAAAGGAGACTCCAGTAAAATGCAGAGAGAGCAGGGGCTGAAAATAGCAAAGGAGACTCCAGTAAAATGCAGAGAGTGCAGGGGCTGAAAATACCAGAGGAGACTCCAGTAAAATGCAGAGAGAGCAGGGGCTGAAAATACCAGAGGAGACTCCAGTAAAATGCAGAGAGAGCAGGGGCTGAAGATACCAGAGGAGACTCCAGTAAAATACAGAGCGCAGGGGCTGAAGATACCAGAGGAGACTCCAGTAAAATGCAGAGAGAGCATGACCTGAAAATACCAGAGGAGACTCCAGTAAAATGCAGAGAGAGCAGGGGCTGAAAATACCAGAGGAGACTCCAGTAAAATGCAGAGAGAGCAGGGGCTGAATATACCAGAGGAGACTCCAGTAAAATGCAGAGAGGGCAGGAGCTGAAAATACCAGAGGAGACTCCAGTAAAATGTAGAGAGAGCAGGGGCTGAAAATACCAGAGGAGACTCCAGTAAAATGCAGAGAGAGCAGGGGCTGAAAATACCAGAGGAGACTCCAGTAAAATGCAGAGAGAGCAGGGGCTGAAAATACCAGAGGAGACTCCAGTAAAATGCAGAGAGAGCAGGGGCTGAAAATACCAGAGGAGACTGCAGTAAAATGCAGAGAGAGCAGGGGCTGAAAATACCAGAGGAGACTCCAGTAAAATGCAGAGAGAGCAGGGGATGAAAATACCAGAGGAGACTCCAGTAAAATGTAGAGAGAGCAGGGGCTGAAAATACCAGAGGAGACTCCAGTAAAATGCAGAGAGAGCAGCGGCTGAAAATAACAGAGGAGACTCCAGTAAAATGCAGAGAGAGCAGGGCTGAAAATACCAGAGGAGACTCCAGTAAAATGTGGGAACTGAAAATAGCAGCAATCTGGAGGATTTCCTTTAGACAGTGGGGGTTGGCTGCCTCCGGCAGCAGCAGTACCACAAAGGAGAGTTGAGTAATATTAGCAGCTGGTAAATGGATGGCTTTCACCATGGAGACGGCACAGAGAAGTCTGATCCCAGGCTCGCTGGCCTTTTGCCTGCTAGGGTACAGGGATGAATGAAGGGAAACGCTGCAACATTCAGGCTTTTCTGGAGTCCGTGCTCAGGAAAAAATTAGTCAGAAGCATTTGAGCACTTCACACGAAGAAATGAACCTGTTTGATCCTCATTGCTTCCTCCGCAAATCCTGGAATTGACTGCCTGCGCAGAGGAGTCTCTGCCAGGAGAGCGTTAAGGTAGTGTGAAAGACTCTCTCATTAAAGCCTTTCCCTGACTACTTCTCAGAATAGCATCTACTACTGAGACAGGGAGAAGAGACCCTAACACCATGCTGGGACACCATAACGCCAGTACTTCAGCATGGTGTTAGGGGACACTTTCTTTCTGAGACACCCTAACGCCATGCTGGGACACCCTAACTCCATGCTTGGACACCCTAACACCATGCTGGGACACCCTAACTCCATGCTGGGACACCCTAACGCCATGCTGAGACACCCTAACTCCATGCTTGGACACACTAACACCATGCTGGGACACCCTAACTCCATGCTGGGACACCCTAACACCATGCTGGGACACCCTAACTCCATGCTGGGACACCCTAACACCATGCTGGGACACCCTAACGCCATGCTGAGACACCCTAACTCCATGCTTGGACACCCTAACACCATGCTGAGACACCCTAACTCCATGCTTGGACACCCTAACACCATGCTGGGACACCCTAACTCCATGCTGGGACACCCTAACACCATGCTGGGACACCCTAACTCCATGCTGGGTCACCCTAACACCATGCTGAGACACCCTAACTCCATGCTTGGACACCCTAACACCATGCTGAGACACCCTAACACCATGCTGGGACACCATAACGCCAGTACTTCAGCATGGTGTTAGGGGACACTTTCTTTCTGAGACACCCTAACGCCATGCTGAGACACCCTAACACCATGCTGGGACACCATAACACCAGTACTTCAGCATGGTGTTAGGGGACACTTTCTTTCTGAGACACCCTAACGCCATGCTGAGACACCCTAACGCCATGCTGAGACACCCTAACACCATGCTGGGACACTGGGTCAGAGGGAAGAGTGTCCCTTAGGATCATGCTGAGACACAGGTTCAGAGGGGAGAGTGTCCCCTAACATCATGCTGAGACACCATAACACCATGCTGAGAAACCCTAACACCATGCTGGGACACTGGGTCAGAGGGGAGAGTGTCCCCTAACACCATGCTGAGACACTGGGTCAGAGGGGAGAGTGTCCCATAACACCATGCTGGGACACTGGGTCAGAGGGAAGAGTGTCCCCTAACACCATGCTGGACACTGGGTCAGAGGGAAGAGTGTCCCCTAACACCATGCTGGGACACTAGGTCAGAGGGAAGAGTGTCCCCTAACACCATGCTGGACACTGGGTCAGAGGAGAGAGTGTCCCCTAACACCATGCTGGACACTGGGCAGAGGGAAGAGTGTCCCCTAACACCATGCTGGGACACTGGGTCAGAGGGAAGAGTGTCCCCTAACACAATGCTGGACACTGGGTCAGAGGAGAGAGTGTCCCCTAACACCATGCTGGACACTGGGTCAGAGGGAAGAGTGTCCCCTAACACCATGCTGAGACACTGGGTCAGAGGGAAGAGTGTCCCCTAACACCATGCTGGGACACTAGGTCAGAGGGAAGAGTGTCCTCTAACACCATGCTGGGACACTGGGTCAGAGGCAAGAGTGTTCCCCTAACACCATGCTGGGACACTGGATCAGATAGGAGAGTGTCCCCTACTACCATGCTGGAGTACTTTCCAGGCATCTGTCCTTGGTCTGATTCTTTTTAACATCTTTGTTAGTGATATAGCGGAAGGGCTGTCGGGTAAGGTTTGCCTCTTTACGGATGATACCAAAATCTGCAATGGAGTAGACACCCAGGAAGGTGTAGATGACATGAGGAGGGATCTAGCTAAGCTTGAAGAATGGTCTAGAATTTGGCAGCTGGGATTTAATGTTCAAAAATGTAAGGTCATGCATTTGGCTGCAGCAATTCAAGGGAGCGATATAGTATAGGGGGTGAAGTACTTTTGTCCACTAAAGAAGAGCGGGACCTAGGCGTGGTTGTGTCTGATGATCTTAAAGTAGCTAAACAGGTAGAAAAGGCGACAGCAAAAGCTAGAAGGATGCTTGGGTGCATACGGAGAGGAATGGCTAGCAGAAAAAAGGAGGTGATAATGCCCCTGTATAAGTCTTTGGTGCGACCTCATTTGGAGTATAGTGTGCAATTCTGGAGACCGCACCTTTAAAAGGATGTGAACAGGATGGAGTCGGTGCAGAGGGTGGCTACTAAAATGATTAGTGGTCTTCATTATAAAGCATATGAGGACAGACTTAAGGATCTTAATATGTACACCTTAGAGGAAAGGCGGGATAGAGGTGATATGATTGAGATGTTTAAATACCTCCGTGGCATAAATGCACAGGAGGAGAGCCTCTTTCAATTGAAAGCAAGTTCTGCTATGAGGAGACATGGGATGAGGATGAAGGGAGATAGATTCAGGAGTGATATGCGGAAATATTTCTTTACGGAAAGAGTGATGGATCTGTGGAATAGTCTCCCAGTGGAGGTGGTAGAGATGAGGACAGTAACTGAATTCAAAAAAGCATGGGACCAACACAGAGGATCTCTAAAGGTAAAAAGGGGACTGTTGTAGTGGTTGATATGGAAGGACAGACTCGGTAGGCCGTGTGGTCTTTTTCTGTCGGCATGTTTCTACTGGGTGAGAGGGAAGAGTATCCCCTAATACCATAAAGGACACTTGGTCAGAGGGAAGAGTGTCCCCTCATGCCCTGCTGGTACACTTGGTCAGAGGGAAGAGTGTCTCCTTATGCCATGCTGGGACACTTGGTTAGAGGGAAGAATGTCCCCTCATGTCGTGCTGGGACACTTGGTCAGAGGGAAGAGTGTCCCCTCATGTCGTGCTGGGACACTTGGTTAGAGGGAAGAGTATCCCCTCATGTTGTGCTGGGACACTTGGTCAGAGGGAAGAGTGTCCCCTCATGTCGTGCTGGGACACTTGGTTAGAGGGAAGAGTATCCCCTCATGTCGTGCTGGGACACTTGGTCAGAGGGAAGAGTGTCCCCTCATGTCGTGCTGGGACACTTGGTCAGAGGGAAGAGTGTCCCCTCATGTCGTGCTGGGACACTTGGTCAGAGGGAAGAGTGTCCCCTCATGTCGTGCTGGGACACTTGGTCAGAGGGAAGAGTGTCCCCTAACACCATGCTGAGATACTGGGTCAGAGGGAAGAGTGTCCCCTCATGCCATACTAGAGCCAGCTTTGGATTCTCTGTTTCTGGGTGCTTGCACTAACATCCTTTCCAGCTCTACAACTGTTCCGCCAGGGTGTCTAGAAGTCATTTACCCTCCAAAGATAGAGAGTCAAACTCTTAACACAAAGACAGTTTTGCTGCCTAATAATCTGTTGTATCATCTCTTGCAAGGTTCAGCCACTGCTTAGAGATCCTCTTACAGTCATAAGATGATTAGTGAACTTTTTTTTCAAAGTCAGGGCCATGGCAGCTTAGCTTTACACTCTATTTCTTTTAACATCTAGAAAAGGTTTTAGAAAACCCAAGAACCTTGAACCAAAAATGGCAAACGAAACTGTGAGCAGATGAAAGGACTTCCTCAAAAATCCCTGCAGCCCTCATGCTGTGCTCTGAAGTGGGCTGTTGGTTCAGTGCAGTTTGATGCCTGAGCTGTTACAGTTGTCCTGACAGAGCAGGTGCCATGATTCGGAGCTTTTGAGCAAGTGTGGGATGTATATTCTCTTTTACATGGCATTAAATTAAACGAAAATGGCATCCTTTCCGTCTTCCACTCCCGGCCCAGTGCAGGGACCACCTTCAGTAAACCGTCAGCTTGATGTCCTCCCCCCGTTTCATTTACCGTTGGCATCCCTAGTGCCTCCTCCCTGAGATTTGTATAATTAAACTCAATGATCAGAGTCACCCCCAACTCTGCCCTTCTCAGAATGATCCTGTACAAATGACATTGTGACGGTTTTCAGCTTCTGTTTAACAGAGATTTTGAGAAAGGGGAAAAGGAAATTAATTTTTGGTTGTTTCATTGCCCAGTCTTGAATTTTTCTTTGCAATGTTTGCAGAAATGCCAAGTTACCCAGTTCCAGGTGTGAGATTGTGAGCCGGTCTTGGATTTTTCACAGTCCCATTATGGGACCTGCCGCCCTGATTCCAGTGGGTAAAATCAGCTACTACAAAGACCATATTGCACTGTAAAGTTCATGTAAAACCAGAACCGGCAAAAAATCTCACCCCTGGAACCAGGGAATTTGATAACTCTGTGTGAAATGTGTAGTCAGACATAAGTATTCTACTTGCTTTTTATATATACATACACCTAATAAGCTCAGTTTCCAAAAGCCATTTCTCCAGGTAAAGGGGCTGTAGAAGCGGGGTGGGGGGGGGGGCGGTTGGGCTAGTGACTCATTCCGTCTTGGCGCCGTCGGATGATGTCACCCAGGTGTGGCTGACTCATCCTGCTTCTCCTAGGAGAAATAAAGAAAAGCCGATGACTCTGGCTGTGTTAAGAGTAGACTTACTGTTTGCTTTAGCTGCAGCCGCTCTTTGTCATTCCTTCCCCCACCTCACCAAAGTTGACACCCTTGCAACCACTTAGACTGCCTAATGGTTAAAGCTGACCTTGACGCCATATGCATATTGTGCTCTGCACTACAAAGTCCCCCCCCCCCCGCCCCACCTCCCCAAATAACAGCCCATTTGCAGGGAAAGCCATAGATGTGGTTTAAGTTGCTCATGTGCCCCCTGGCTCTCAGGATCTATGGTTTAGCTTTCATTACTCTTCGCTTTGTGGCACCCTAGCATGACCCGGCCCTGCCCATTGGAATACGAGGTCATTTGTTAGCAGTGCAGTAAAGTCTTGTTTGCTGCAAGTCACAGCACACTGGGAGATCCTGCTGCAGCCATACAGCTGGCTGATAGACCCAAATAATTAACTGTCTAAATAATCAAAGGTTCCTGTTATGAGCTATATATGATTACTTTTGTTTTATACTGTTCATTGTACATAGTTGCAATGTTGCATAATGTTCCATGTATTTTTCACCATTGTTCTCTGCAAACCACCACTGATCTTGGGAAGGGGCGGTATATAAATGTTTTCAAATAAATAAATAAATAAAAATAAAAATCTCCCCCAAAAAATGACATACTCTGTACTAGATTCCTCCTTCAAGGGTTACGGAACACTATCCCATAAGACGATAGCGGAGGAACACTATAACTGAGCAGCAAGCCACTGGTATGACCAATCTGTCCCGTCTCAGCTTAGTGTGGCAGTGGTGGGCAGGGGGACTGTTATGGGGGCCCCTCTAGAGAGCTGTCCGCCACAGGTGAGAGGGGGGAGAAACTGTCTTTCACCAGAGCAATGCAGGGGGTTCCACTTCAGTTGTCTTGTGTGGTGGGATGGTTCTTTGGACAAGTATCTATCAGATGTCTGCAGTGGGAGGGGAGGTGGGAGAGAAATTCCTTCACTGGGCAGTGACTTCTGTGTTTTATGTCCCATCATGAACTCTTTCGGATCCTCCTTGATCTGCAGACCCAGGGACATGCACATTCCAGCCCTCTGCTCCGTTAATTCTGGCTGACGTTTCTTGTTATGGTCTCAGTTTTATTCTCATATGACCCAGTTTCAAGCCACGTGTCTACAATCTGTGTTTGCCACCACTGTGATATAGTTCATGCCATGTGCTGGGCCTGACTGACCTTCCAAAATAGTCAGCCAGGGTGATTGCAAGAAGAATGGACAATGTACGCAAAACCTCAGCCGTATGCCCCCCTCCCCCCGTTGACAGAACAAGAAGAGGATGTACCCAAAACAACATAATAGTCCCCTCTGAATCCATAAAACTAATCGTTCCACAAGTAATAGGGCCTTCTCCTATTTTGCTCCTATTCTCTGGAATTCCCTCCCTGAGAAAGCGTAGTTACTCACCTGTAACAGGTGTTCTCCAGGAGCAGCAGGAATCAGTCCTCACTTATGGGTGACGTCGGCGCCGACGGAGCCCTCGCGGAGCAATTTTCCCCAGCTTTCAAAGAAAGCCTTTGGGAATTGCAGCGCGCATGCGCGGTCGTCTTCCCGCCCGAGGGTGCCATCTTAGCCAGTCAGATGACATAGCTAAAAAAGACAGCATAAAATTATTTGCAAAAAACATAAGCAGACGATTGCAACTCCAAGGGGAGGAGGGAGGGTAGTGAGGACTGATTACTGCTGCTCCTGGATAACACCAGTTACAGGTGAGTAACTACGCTTTCTCCAGGACCAAGCAGGAAGTCAGTCCTCACTTATGGGACTCCCAAGCTCAAGGCTACCGGAGACCCTAAGCACAAAAATGAGCTCCCTCTAGCTCAGCAGCACAGAAGGATAGAATCTTCGCTGAATTATCACCCACTGGTAGCCCACATCCGGGATGGAGGGTAGGAGTTGCTCAGACCTCAAAGAGATTACGGAGGACTGCCTGTCCGAAAGCACTGTCCCTACGGGACTCCTTCTCGAGACAGTAATGGACCGCAAAAGTCTGGCTCGAAGACCAAGTAGCGGCCCGGCAGATGTCTGCCAGCGGAACAGAGCGGAGGTAAGCCACTGACGTGGCCTTTGCCCGAACGCAATGAGCCGTGACTCGACTTTCTAAGGAGAGTCCGGCTGCCCCATAAGCCCAAGAGATACAGTCCGCAACCCAGATGGACAGAGTACGCTTGGAGACCGGGAGCCCCAATTTATTGGGGTCAAAAGATACAAAAAGCTGAGCAGCTTTACGTTGCTCCCGCGTACGGTCAAGGTAGAAGTTCAATGCCCTTCTACAGTCCAGGGTATGGAGGACCGTCTCAGCTCGGCAGGAGTGGGGTCTGGGAAAGAAGGTTGGAAGTACCACCTCCTGATTGATGTGAAAAGGGGAGACCACTTTAGGCAGAAATTTTGGGTGAGTCCGTAGGACTACCCTATTCTTGTAGAACCTAGTGTAAGGGGGATCAGACACGAGGGCCTGCAATTCACTTACGCGTCTGGCGGAAGTGAGGGCTATCAAGAACAGTGTTTTCCAAGACAGAAAACGGAGAGAACAGGTAGCCATAGGTTCAAAAGGCGGACAGGTGATCCGCTGCAAAACCACATTCAGGTCCCAGTCAGGCGCTGGCGGGCGCAGAGGTGGTTTTAAGTAGAAGGAGACCTCGGAGAAACCTCGCTACAAGAGGGTCATTGGAGAGAGGTCTGCCGTCCACGGCACATGATGTGCTGAAAGAGCACTGAGGTGAACTTTGACGGAGTTGGACTTAAGTCCCAGATTAGAGAGGTGGAGCAAGTACTGCAAGATCACCGACACCGGGCAGGAGAAGGGATCCTGAGACTGTTGGGTACACCAGACTGCAAAGCGACGCCATTTAAGGGCGTAGCATTTGCGGGTAGAAGGCCGTCGCGAAGCCAAGACGACCTCCTCCACCTCCGCCGGCAGGAGAAGGGGAGCAAGGACTACCCTCTCAGCAGCCAGGCCATGAGGTTGAGAGACCTGAGGTTGGGGTGCAGGAGGGACCCCTGATCCTGAGTGAGGAGATCCGGTTGCACCCCCAGAGGGATTGGATCCTCCACCGCCAGTTGCAGCAGGAGCGGAAACCACGGCTGCCTGGGCCAGCGAGGGGCCACCAGGATCATGAAGGCTTTGTCTCGGAGAACCTTGAAAAGAGTCCGAGAGACCAGCGGAATGGGAGGGAAAGCGTACAGAAGGCTCCCCGACCACGAGATCAGAAAGGCATCCGCCGCCACCCGAAGGGGGTGCGGCCGACGAGAGCAGAAGCGAGGAAGCTGCCGGTTGTGAGGACTGGCAAAGAGATCCACCGTGGGGAGACCCCACTTGAGGAAGAGCTTCTGAACTACCAAGGGATCCAGACGCCACTCGTGCGGCTGGAGGACCCTGCTGAGTTTGTCTGCAAGGCAATTTTCTTGGCCCGGGAGATAAACTGCCTTGAGGAGAATGCCGTGACTGACGGCCCAAGAGCAGAGCCTCTGTGCCTCCCGGCAGAGGAGGAAGGAGCCCGTGCCCCCCTGCTTGTTCACGTAGAACATGGCAACTTGATTGTCCGTCTGGACAAGGACGGACTGTTGGGAAGTCAGGTGGGAGAAGGCCTTGAGAGCCAGGCGGATCGCCCTGAGCTCCAGGAAGTTGATCTGCTGAGCAGACTCCCACGTGGTCCAGAGGCCCTGAGTACGTGCCTCTTGGCAATGTGCTCCCCAGCCCAGGAGGGATGCATCGGTGGTCAGCACCCGGGTCGGCTGAGGTGACTGGAAAGGCATTCCGAATATCAGGTTCGGCTGCCGGAGCCACCACCGGAGAGACGAGACCAGCGGCTCGGAAACGCGCACTAGGTCTGCAAGGCCGCCCGTGGCTTGTCGCCACTGCCGGCGGAGACACCATTGAGCAGACCGCATATTCAGGCGGGCATTGGGGGTCACATGGACGGTGGAAGCCATATGGCCGAGCAGTCTCAGGAAGCGCCTGGCGGAGACCAGGGGCTGGCTGCGAAAGCGGTCGGCTAGGTCCATGAGCCGTTGAGCCCTGTCGAGCGGTAGAAATGCTCGCGCCTGAGGAGTGTGCAGCCTTGCGCCGATGAACTCGAGATCCTGTGAGGGGAGCAAAGTGGACTTTGCGAAGTTTATGACAAAGCCCAAGTGCTGCAGCAGAGTCACCGTGCGGCACGTGGCGTTGGTGACCTCCTGAGCGGACGCTGCTCTGATGAGCCAGTCGTCGAGGTACGGAAAGACATAGAGGCCGTGAAGCCGGAGATGGGCCGCCACGACCGCGAGACATTTTGTGAAGACTCGCGGTGCGGAGGACAGGCCAAAGGGCAGTACTCGGTACTGGTAATGATTTCCTGCCACCACAAACCTTAGGTATTGGCGGTGGCTTGGGTGGATGAGGATGTGCGTGTAGGCATCCTTTAGATCCAAGGAGCATAGCCAATCTCCCTGCTGGAGGTAGGGCAGAAGGATTCCAAGGGTAAGCATTTTGAACTTCTCCCGCACAAGGAACTTGTTGAGGTTGCGCAAGTCCAGGATGGGTCTGAGGCCCCCTGTTCTCTTTGGTATCAGAAAATACCTTGAATAAAAGCCTTGACCTCTCAGGTGGTGTGGCACCGGTTCCACCGCCTGTTCCTGCAGAAGACCTGCTAACTCCTGAAGGAGCAACTCCCTGTGCAGAGGGGGGCGCGGAGGTTCTCCCGGAAAATAGGAGGGAGGGACCTGATGGAAGTGGAGAAGATAGCCTTCTCGCACGACCTGAAGCACCCAGGCATCTGCGGTGATGCTGGACCACCTGTGGGCGAAGTGAACCAGCCGGCCTCCGGTGCTGGGAGGAACCAGCGGGGGGGGAGAGGCTATGCTTAGCGAGTCAAAAACCCCCACCCTGCTGAGCAGGGGCTGGTGGTGCAGGCTTGGGGGCTTGCTGCCTACGGGACCCGTTACCCCGTCCCTTGGCCTGCTGGCCCTGTTGGGGAGCTGCAGGGGCCTGATAATGGGGGTATTGTTTGTAGGCAGCCGCCTTCCTCGGGTAAAAGGACTTTTTTTCCCCCGAGCCCTTCTTTTTCTGGGAAGGGGCGGAGGTCTTCCTAGAAAGCCTGGTCCGGGTGAGAGTCTCAGTCTCAATTTGCGCAGCCTTTTCCGCCATGGGCTTGCCAAAGAGGTTTTCGCCTCGGCAGGGGACATCGACCAACTTGTCCTGCACCCAGGGCTCAAGGTCTGACGACTGAAGCCAAGCTGCCTGTCGGCGGGCACCGATGCCGGCTGCGGCCACTCGAGCCGAGGCTTCAAAGCCATCATAGGCTGCTCGGGACATGAACTTTGAGCATTCCCGAATGCCCGTGGACAAGGCTAGGAACCTCCGCAAGGGCTCCTCGGAGAGACCAGCGGAGAATCCGGCTAGCTCTTTAGCCAGATCCCGGAGATACATGCCCATGTATAGCTGGTAAGCCTGGACACGACAAGCGAGCATAGAGCCCTGGAAGCACTTCTTGCCAAGGCCATCCAGGTTACGGGCCTCCCTGCCAGGAGGCACCGAGGAGTGCATCTTCTGGCTCTTAAGACGATGCATGGCCGATTCCACTACCATGGAATGGTGTGGCAGCTGTGCCTTTTGAAAGCCAGGGCTCTTGCGGACTCGATAGATAGAATCGACCCGCTTGCTCAGGACCGGCGAGGAGGCCGGACTCTCCCACATGCGGAAGAGTAGTCGTTCCAGCATAGGAGGAACCGGCACAGTAAAGTGTTCCCTCGCGGGAGAGTCATACTGGAGGGCGTCGAGCTCTTCGGCTCGAGGCTCCTCCTCGGGATCCGCAGGGAAGGCCAAAGCCTTGGCCATATCCCTAACGAAGTCCGAGAACCGGGCATCCTCCGGGGGGGACTGCTTCCGAGGCTCGGACTCCGGTGAGTCCGATGGGACACACCGAGTCCGGAAAGAATCAGGTGACTCTTCCTCCTCAGACTCCCAGACCGACTCCGACGCGGACTCGGTGGGGTCGGGTCGGGCAGGGTGCGGCGGCCCAGCCGCCCCGACGCCGAGGGAGTCGGCGTCAGCGACCTCGGTCCCGAACGGGAGGCCGAGGGCGACCTCGACCGAGGATCGACTCGAGTTCTCATCGACTCGAGGATCGGCTCGGTCTCCGGGGTCGACTTGGACGTCGACGTCCCGGCGGTCGGGGCAGCGACGCCAGCGAAGCCAGCGAGCAGTGCCCTCTGCTGGTCCATGAAGGCAGACAGTCTGCTCTCCAAGGCCGTCAACCTGAGTCCGAGCTCAGGCGACCCAGCAGTCCCCGAC
The DNA here is from genome assembly GCA_033557465.1 of Ichthyophis bannanicus. Classification (NCBI taxonomy): domain Eukaryota; kingdom Metazoa; phylum Chordata; class Amphibia; order Gymnophiona; family Ichthyophiidae; genus Ichthyophis; species Ichthyophis bannanicus. The sequence goes on along the minus strand of CM066051.1, from coordinate 98,523,328 downwards.
TCGGGCCCCGACGGCGTCGGGCCCGACGTCGGCTGTCGCGGAGGCGAGTCCAGAAGGACCACAGGACTTACCCGGGCAGGCATCTCCGACTCCAGGCGAGGTCGCTTCGGGACGTGTTCCTTCTCCAAGGACCCGGGGCGGCTGTCGGGGCTATGCGACCTGGCCCTCGCGGAGCCAGGAGCGTCCACCGACGCCGCCCTCGCGGGGTTTTTTCCTTCCGACGATGGTCCCCGGAGGGAGAACCCCGGTCGGAGGAGCTCCGGCAACGGTCCGAGCTGGAGCCTTTTGACACGGAGGCCTCCGACGAGGTCCGGGTACGGCTGGGGTCAGCGAAGATTCTCTCACGCTGATGCCGCCGACTTCTCAACGCCTTTGAGGACAGTTTGCTGCAGGGCCCACAGATCAGTTCCTCATGATCCGGGCCCAGGCAGCGGAGGCAAAAGTCGTGTGTGTCGGTTAGTGACATATTTCGGTCACACCGACCACACCGCTTAAACCCACTGGCAGCCATCGGGGGAAAAAGGGCCCCTGCGAGGTCAAAGGACCGGGCTGCCAGGGAAAACGAAAACGAAAGCTGACTAAGTCAGAAAAACCGAAAAAAGTAAGAGGACTCGAGACCGGTGTCGCGAGTCCGGGCGGGAAAACGATCGGCGTCGAACCGAAAGAAAACAAGGATAAAATAAAGAAGAAAATCAACTTTTTCACGGGGACAAGACGGGGACGTCTGTAGGGCTCCGCGGACAAAAGAAGACTGGCTAAGATGGCACCCTCGGGCGGGAAGACGACCGCGCATGCGCGCTGCAATTCCCAAAGGCTTTCTTTGAAAGCTGGGGAAAATTGCTCCGCGAGGGCTCCGTCGGCGCCGACGTCACCCATAAGTGAGGACTGACTTCCTGCTTGGTCCTGGAGAAGTTAAGATCCATTAAAGATCTCCAACTATTCCGTAAGGAAATCAAAACTCATCTAACATTGCAACATAGTGTATGACGGCAGATAAAGACCAGTATGGTCCATCTAGTCTGCCCAGCAAAGCGGCAAGAGTAGGTGCACTTGCCGCTCCGTGCAGGTCACCTTCCCCATGCCTTTGTTTAGGGGTGTACCCACCGCTCCATGTAGGTCACCCCTATTTGTTCAGATATAAGAGATAGTTATGTTTATTTTGATTTTATCCTGTTGCTATAAAGGGATCCACTGTGTCTGTCCGATGCCATTTTGAATTCCGTCACTGTATTTGCCCCCACCACTTCCATCGGGAGGACATTTTAAGTATCCACCACTCTTTCAGTGAAAAAGTATTTCCCGAAGTTACCTTTCAGTTTAGCCCCGTGCATCTTCATGTTATGCCTCTAGTTTTACATCTTCCCTGTCTTTGGAAGAGGTTTGTTTGTTTATTAATGCTCTTTAAGTATTTAAAGGTCTGAATTTCTTTTATGAACATTTTGGGAATTCAACAGACCAGTACAAAATATATTCAACATAGCTGAAACCTACTGTGAAGCAGCATATTAAACTACTCTCTACATAACACTGTTAATATCATAGGACATTTCAAAACATAATATGATTATGAACACGAGACACCCCCGTAAGTACATAGTCCGTGTTATATAATACTGTAAATAGTGTAAAATATGTTCTTGTAAATATGTTTTGACCAGTTCTTATGTCTTGAAGGACTACAAAAGGGGATTGCTACTTCTGGAGAGAGATCTGCAATTGTAAGCATTTACCTCTGGGAATTTTCTAAATCTGGGGGAAAAAGGAATTATTTTGATTAAAGCTGATTAATCCGTGAACCCAGTGTATTTGTTAAATCAGTCAGGGTCTAGTAGCAGAAAAGAGTTTTCAGTTTAAATTTAAAACACAGCAGAGAGCTTTCTGGTTAAATTTAGAACCCAAGACTTTCTCTATCCAAGCAAGGGCTGTGGGACTCCCCCTGGAGATTGGTCACAGATTACCTTAGAAGCACAGGACAGGGTACTGTGTAGCAGCCAGCTTTTAATAAGTCTTCTTTCCTTCTATCCCTCCCCGACACCCACCCACCCCTGGGATAATCATAGCTTTATAGGTGCTTAAACCTCTTAAAGGAAAGGAGGTGCCATATTCACTCTCAGGTGCAGCTGTTTATTCTCATCAGCATACATTAAGGACCTGAGATTAAGTAAACTTCAGGTGAACAAAGTACATTAAACATCTTAGGTATAGTTTTATTAGTATAAGTATCCTTAGCAGCCTTTAGTAAGTAAAAACTTAAATATCTAAACACAACCTTAAAACTAAGATGCAGACAGCAGTCCAGCAGTGAGATGGGGACTTTCCAGTCTTTTGCATTGAGTGTCAGATTTATGATTTTCTCCAAGTTGGTGAGGGGTCTTACGTGTGCACAAGGTGCAAGGAGCTCTTTGCTCTCAGGGAACGAGTCCAATCTCGAGGCAAGAGTAGCAGACTTGGAAGACATAAGGAAGACAGAGAGGTATATAGACGAGACCTACAGGGATATAGTCCTGAAGTCCCACCTCCAGTCTGGCAGCATCCCTGTTGCCTTGGAGGAGAGAAGTCTCCTGACAGGAGAGCATCACCCTGGTGTGGCAGGAAGTGATCCTATAGCTAGGACCTGTCCTCCAGGTGATGTAAAACCCTCTCGTACCGAGGAAGTTTCTCCAGGGCCATGTGCCCATGAGGGAAGGGTTAGGACAGCCGTTATAGTTGGTGATTCGATCATTAGGCATGTAGATAGCTGGATGGCTGGTGGACATGAGGATCACCTGGTAACATGCCTGCCTGGTGCGAAAGTAGCGGACCTCACGCACCGCCTAGATAGGATCATAGATAGTGCTGGGGAGGAGTCTGCTGTCTTGGTACATGTTGGTACCAATGACATAGGAAAATGTGGTAGGGATGTTCTGGAGGCTAAATTTAGGCTTTTAGGTAGGAAGTTGAAATCCAGAACTTCCAGGGTAGTGTTCTCCAAAATGCTTCCTGTTCCACGTGCAGGACCCAAAAGGCAGGCAGAGCTCCGGAGTCTCAATGCGTGGATGAGACAATGATGCAAGGATGAGGGTTTTGGATATGTTAGATACTGGGGAACATTCTGGGGAAAGGAGGAGCTCTTCCGATGGGCTTCACCTTAACCAGGATGGACTAGGCTGCTGGCATTAACCTTTAAAAAGGAGATAGAGCAGCTTTTAAACTAGATAATAGGGGAGAACCGACAGATGCCCAAGAGTGCATGGTTCGGAACAATGTATCCTTGAAGGATACTACCAAAATATGAAGTTAGGGCACATCAGCAGAGAGGTTCCAATAAAGACAAAGGTAACCCAAATGCCCTTGAGTACAGAGCAGACAGAGCTTAAAGATTCCCAATTAGCTCTGCCTTCCGATAGCCAGATTAATATGAATAAAATACATTCTCTAAAATGCTTGTATGCAAATGCCAGAAGTCTAAAAAATAAGATGGGAGAGTTAGAATATATAGCACTAAATGAGAGGTTAGGTATGATTGATATCTCAGACATGGTGGAAGGAGGGCAACCAGTGGGACACTGTGATACCTGGGTACAAACTATATCGTAATGGTAGAGCAGATCAAATCGATGGAGGGGTTGCACTTTATGCTAGAGAGGGCATTGAGTCACAAAGGATTAAAGTTTTGCAGGAAACAAAATTCACTGTAGAATCTCTATGGATTGAAATTTGGATCAATAATCAATAAAGAAATGATGAGCACTGAAGAAATCCGACGACGCAGACTGGCTATGAAAGACCTAGACAAGATTCTCAAGGGCAGAGATGTCTCTCTCCATATAAAGACTTGACTCGTTGGCTATGAAAGACCTAGACAAGATTCTCAAGGGCAGGGATGTCTCTCTCCATATAAAGACTTGACTCGTTGGCTATGAAAGACCTAGACACGATTCTCAAGGGCAGAGATGTCTCTCTCCATATAAAGACTTGACTCGTTGGCTATGAAAGACCTAGACAAGATTCTCAAGGGCAGAGATGTCTCTCTCCATATAAAGACTTGACTCGTTGGCTATGAAAGACCTAGACAAGATTCTCAAGGGCAGGGATGTCTCTCTCCATATAGAGACTTGACTCGTTGGCTATGAAAGACCTAGACAAGATTCTCAAGGGCAGAGATGTCTCTCTCCATATAAAGACTTGACTCGTTGGCTATGAAAGACCTAGACAAGATTCTCAAGGGCAGAGATGTCTCTCTCCATATAAAGACTTGACTCGTTGGCTATGAAAGACCTAGACAAGATTCTCAAGGGCAGAGATGTCTCTCCATATAAAGACTTGACTCGTTGGCTATGAAAGACCTAGACAAGATTCTCAAGGGCAGAGATGTCTCTCTCCATATAAAGACTTGACTCGTTGGCTATGAAAGACCTAGACAAGATTCTCAAGGGCAGGGATGTCTCTCTCCATATAAAGACTTGACTCGTTGGCTATGAAAGACCTAGACACGATTCTCAAGGGCAGAGATGTCTCTCTCCATATAAAGACTTGACTCGTTGGCTATGAAAGACCTAGACAAGATTCTCAAGGGCAGAGATGTCTCTCTCCATATAAAGACTTGACTCGTTGGCTATGAAAGACCTAGACAAGATTCTCAAGGGCAGAGATGTCTCTCTCCATATAAAGACTTGACTCGTTCAAGCCATGGTTATGGTTATGGTTTATTACTTGATAGACGGCCCTTCAAGGGGTCTCAGCAGAGCAGTGTACAACAATGTCTAAAAATATTAAAATTGGAAAGAACCAATAAAAATAGGAAATAAGAGAGTCATTCAAACCACATACATGATAAAAACAAAGAGGAACTTACAAGACAAACAAATCAACTAATTAAATAGGCAAGTCATAAGCAATAGTAAACAGATGTGTTTTCAGAAGGGTCTTGAAGGAGGAAAATGAAGATGCCAGCCGAATAGCAGAGGGGAGCGAGTTCCGAAATGCAGGTTCCAGGAAATAAAATGCAGATGAGCAAGTAGAGGTTAATTTGACCTGATGATAGATGTAGCCGGTGTGTATGAGAATGCAGAAGGAGATAATGGGTAGAATATGGAATTTAATTGGAAAGATACAGAGGAATCCCCAAATGAAGTGCATAATGAACGATTGTAGGAAGATTAAACTGTGCACGGAATTTGAGAGGGAGCCTGTGATTTTGCTGCAGGAGAGGAGGGACTTGCTCATACCTAGAAACAGGAGAAAGAATGCGTACCACCGTGCTCTGTATACGCTGTAATCTATGTACCTGAAACCGAGGGAGACTGAGATAAATAGCATTACAGTAATCCAACCTAGTAATCACTACCAAAGAGAGTAACAAAGGGCTTAGCGAAAAGAGATAAAGGAAAGGGTGAACAGAACGTACACGGCAAAGAAAAAAGAAGGAGCAGTGGACTACTGCAATAATTTGAAGGTGAAAAGACAGAAAGGAATCCAGAATAATTCCTAAGTAATGCATTGATGAGACTAAGGGAATTGGCTCACTAGGAAGAGATGGAGTTAAAGAGGGTGTCGGATGACTTAAGGACATCGAGAGAGCCGAGGATTTAATAGGGTTAAGACAGAGAAAGTTGTCAGGAAGCCATTGTGAAATGCCAACTAAACAGTCATTGAGGGGGGTAAGATCTGAAGAGAAAGGATTGGTATGATGAACCAAAAGAATATCATCTGCATAACAATGAAAATAAATACCATGTTGTTGAATTATAAGCAGCAAGGGAGTGAGGAAAATATTAAACAATAAGGGGGCCAAGATAGCATCCTGAGGGACCCCACATGGGAAGGAAATAACAGGAGAAACTGTAGGCATGGTGGATGAGGCCCTAGTGATTACTGAGAATGTCATATGGATGTGAAAGTTGGGTAGTGAAAAAGATAGACAGAAGAAAATCGATGCTTTTGAATTATGGTGCTGACAAAGAATGCTGTGTATACCATGGACTGCCCGAAGAACAAACCAGTCAGTACTAGAGGAGATCAAACCTAAGCTTTCTTTAGAAGCTCAGATGACAAGACTTTGACTTTCATACTTTGGACACATCATGCGAAGAGAGAGATCATAAGAGAAAGACATCATGCTTGGCAAGGTAGAAGGTCACCGCAAAAGAGGAAGGCCAGCAATGAGATGGATCGAGACAATCAGAGCAGCTACGGGTACCAGTCTCTCAACAATGAGCTGTCTGACTGAAGACCGAACACATTTTAGGATAGCTATCCAGAGGGTCGCCAGGAGTCGATGGCACTTAACAACAACAACTTACGGTGTGGTCATGATAAAGAAGTATTATTCGTTTATTAGTATTATTTATTTATTTGTGCTTATTTACCGCTTTTCGTGAATCAAAGCAGTTTACAGAGAACTCAAAGGATTGAATAATACATTAAACAGAAAATACATGTAACATTTTAACAGGGAGTGATAGGTGATAAGGGAAGAATTAGCTTAATCAGCAGCAGCTGATTTAAGTAATAACTATGTGCAGAGAACTAAGCATATGCAGTATATAAATTAGTTACAAGGAATTTGAAGGCATCTTGAAAGGTGAGAGGACTGCAGCTTTCCATGGCGTATTTTGACTAGGTAACTGGTTCACCAAAGTGTTCCCTGAACAGGAATGTTTGTTTTAGTTCTCATTCCTCTCCTGATAATTTCTAAGATTCTCTTTGCATTTTTGACAGTCACTGCGCTCTGACACGAGAATTTCAGCAATATAGTATCAGCAAGATCCTTTTCTGGCCAGTGACCTAATACAGAACCCAGCGTCGTATCCCTTCAGTCAGCATCACTTGACCCTTTTCACATTAAATTTAATTTCTCATTTAGATGTCCGGTCCTCCAGTCTCATGACCTGAAAATACCAGAGGAAACTCCTGTGAAACGCAGAGAGCGCAGGGCCTGAAAATGCCTGAGGAGACTCCACTAAAATGCAGAGAGAGCAGGGGCTGAAGATACCAGAGGAGACTCCAGTAAAACGGAGTTACTTACCTGTAACTGGAGTTCTCCGGGGACAGCAGGATAAGTCAGCCACAATTGATGAGTCAGCCACAATTGGTGACGTCATCCGACGGCGCCGAGACGGAAGTACTCTCCTATAGCTCAGAAGGGCTTTTGCCCTTCTGAGCATGGGCCAACTGGCCCCACCCCCTGCCCGCCCCTAGCTAGCCAGTACGTCACTAGCTGAGTCTTTTGCCGCTAGGAGGCAGGCATTCAGACGGAGGCCGACCCCTTCCCAGGGGAGGTGGGTGGGTATGTGTGGCTGACTTATCCTGCTGTCCCCGGAGAACTCCAGTTACAGGTAAGTAACTCCGTTTTCTCCTAGGACAAGCAGGATGAGTCAGCCACAATTGGTGCCTCCCAAGCTGCCCTGCGCTGAGGTGGATGGGGGAAGGCCGAGACAATTCGTAGGGCTAGCATGCGCCCTTGTGTTACCGCATGTTGAAACCAGATCTTGCAGGTAGGAACCTGCAGGCCTGTAGTGATGTTGTGAGGGTTGCAGTTACCAGGCACCGTACACTGGTATGCAGTTAGGATGCACACATGTGCGGAGGGTGTAGTTGTAAGGCACACCTGCGCGGAAACAAGGGGTATTGGTTTTTTTTTAGTTTTTTTTTTAATCAACACAGAGGCTTGTTACCAGGGATGTTATAAGGCCATAAGCGTGGCAAGGCCCACGAAATCGCTGCTTGGCCCAACACAAGCCTTGGGGAACTACAGCATTGCTGAACCCATGCTTTGGGGAGACATGGCCAAGGCTAGCAAATGTTGGACGCAGAATACAGGGCTGGATGGGCCTCGCTCTGAGCCAGTAAGGCATGTATTATCGTCCATGGTCACAGTGGGGTGACTAAGAGTGGAATGAAGTTGATCCCTAAGCCCGCAGAGTCAATATTCTGTGCGGCTGGTCCAAATTGTTGGGGCCGCATGGACGACAAGGCATAAAGAGAAGGACATGGCTTCTGTTTATGAGACAGTGGTATTGTTTGGAGTTAATGCCCCTGACTACAACAACTAGCGGTGCAGAGAGAAGTTCCCTGGTTTGAGAACTCAGGGACCTGGTTTGTTAGGGTCAGCATGGAAGGCTGGCAGGCAATATGGCATCTCCTCATGCCTGGACACCAATAATTCCCAGCTGGCAGACAATAAGGTATCTCCTTATGTCTGGACACCAAGAAATCACGACCCTATACTACTCGATATGGTAGCTGCATGAAGTGCACGAATTACCGGTGGTATTCCCGCACGGTGTGTATCGGTGCCCTGGCCGGGTGATGTGATACTCTCTGTTGCAAGGCCCTGGTGGCCTTGCAGGCATGGGGATGCAGGCAGAGTCCCCAGGGGCGTATGCTGCTGGGACTGACAGCCAGGCGCGTACACTGTTCAGGGTAGGTCCTGGGCATATAGTGGCGCAGGGCCGTGTGGAAGCTTCCCTGGAGATGTAACTCAGGTCATTGCGTCACCACCGGCAGTGAGCTTCCAAGAGCGTGGGCCTAGAGGCGGCTCCCACTCAGCGTTCCATCGCAGCCGTTTAGTTGAGGTGCATAGGTGGGTAAAAGACCGCAGGGTGCTGGTATGGGTACAGACAGTGCGCGTGAAGTGGGTTGAGTGAGCTCCCACATGATTCCGAGTGGAAGAGAGGGCCGGGGCAACCGTAATTACCCGATCTGACTCAAGCCCAAATTTAAAACTGTGACCCGCAGGTCGAATGCGCCTGCCATCTACCATGTGCCACCTGGTCCTCTGCTCACACCCTTGCTGCACTTTACAGCCTGGGACTAGAGGAGGGACAGCTATTCAGGCTCATGCCCTCTGACCTTTCTGGGCAGGCTACTGGAGACTGCATTTTATTTTATTTATTTATTTAATTATTATTAATTTTTTTTTTTGAGTCATAGGGCTGCTCTTCAGCTGGACAGACGTCCCAGCCAAGTTTCGAACCTGTGAGATACACCTGCCTTGCATTTTGAGTCATAGTGCTGCCCTCGAGCTGAGGACAGACTTGACTGGATATCCCAGGTTGGCCATGGGCCTGTCCCTTTGCCTCTCTGTGCCCTGTGGTGTTAGGCTTAGTGCCGCAGGGGTTATTGGGGCCGTGTGCTCTCTGCAATGCGGAGAAGAAGAACCACGTCATGATGACAGTTACGGGGTTGGGTCTTTGGAGGGTTCACCAGAAGGCTCAAGGGTGGCATGGTTCGCTGGATCACCGCTTAGGGCCCCAGAGATGGTCCGGCAGAGGTGGGTAGTGGGTGTGAGAGGACCGATACCCTTTTCACCAAGGTGGGCTTCCACCATTTGCAGGCACCGTGTGGGCCCCTCTGCCCGGATGGAGTCTGGGGGGGGGGGTCCCGTTGTTTTCTGTAGCGCACAGGTGCAGAAGCATGAGGGGTCATGCCTGCAGGCGATGCGTGGTCAATAATCTCCCAGGCCGAAGTAGGGGCATGTGCTGCACTCCTGACCATCCACAGATGTTGTACGCGATCGGGGCCGAGGCAGGGCCGCAGGCACGAACACCAGCTGACACGATTGGTGTGTCTGTGCCGACGGTGGAGGCATCATTCTTTGCTGACGCTAGAGTCTGCGCCAACCAATGGCGCCGGAGGGGAGGAGCCGGGACCGTGACGTAGCATTGGAGCCGGACGAGGCGTCGGCGAAGACGGAGCCGGACGAGGCGTCAGCGAAGACGGCGCCGACGCTCTGGGCACCGGTGCAGAGAAGCAAGTGTCCTCTGCGAGTGGTTCCTCCCCCCCTCGATGCTTGGGTCAGCGCCGACCAATGGCGCCAAGGGGGAGGAGCCTGGCCCGTGATGTCATTAGAAGATGGCCGCCGCCATGAGAGCCTCGTGGCTGGCCGGATCGGGATGCAGCAAGGCAGGGTCGGAGTTCTCGAGCAAGGCAGGGTCGGAGTTCTCGAGCGATGCCCGTCGCTCCCTTCCCAGCCGAAGCGATGCAGAGAGCCCCAGAGCAGGGCTGTCCATCGGGGGCGTGCAGATGGGGATGGAGGCCTCAGAGGCACATCCCGGCTGCAGGTTGAGTAGCGGAGGCAGTGAATCCCCTGCCTGAACCACTCACACTCATCTTCTACTGAGGGATCGGAGCTCAGCTACAGATCGGGAGAAGGAAGCCCTCAAGGGGGCTAGCCGGGGATGGAGGCCAATAGGCACATCCTGGGCTGCCGCGCTGCCATGTATATTGGTCCTTAGGTTGCTCCTCTACTCCTGGTAGCAGCGTGAGATTCTCTGTCCGAAGAGGGGTCTGCAGAGAAGGAAAGAAAGATAAGGTAATTTTAAATTACAATACATACGGTGTTGGAGAGAAGAAAAATTCTCTGGATGATTTTAAAGTTTGATGTCTGTTGGAGAGTAGCAAAATCCGTCTTGCTGGCAAGGCGGAAGAAGTGAAAACTGGCTAGCTAGGGGCGGGCAGGGGGGTGGGGCCAGTTGGCCCATACTCAGAAGGGCAAAAGCCCTTCTGAGCTATAGGAGAGTACTTCCGTCTCGGCGCCGTCAGATGACATCACCAATTGTGGCTGACTCATCAATTGTGGCTGACTCATCCTGCTTGTCCTAGGAGAAAATGCAGAGAGAGCAGGAGCTGAAAATACCAGAGGAGACTCCAGTAAAATGCAGAGAGTGCAGGGGCTGAAGATACCAGAGGAGACTCCAGTAAAATGCAGAGGGAGCAGGAGCTGAAAATACCAGAGGAGACTCCAGTAAAATGCAGAGAGAGCAGGGGCTGAAAATACCAGAGGAGACTCCAATAAAATGCAGAGAGAGCAGGAGCTGAAAATACCACAGGAAACTTCAGTAAAATGCAGAGAGAGCAGGAGCTGAAAATACCACAGGAAACTTCAGTAAAATGCAGAGAGAGCAGGAGCTGAAAATACCAGAGGAGACTCCAATAAAATGCAGAGAGAGCAGGAGCTGAAAATACCAGAGGAAACTCCTATAAAATGCAGAGAGAGCAGGAGCTGAAAATACCAGAGGAAACTCCTTAGAAACGCAGAGAGCGCAGGGGCTGAAGATACCAGAGGAGTCTCCAGTAAAATGCAGAGAGCGCAGGGGCTGAAAATACCAGAGGAGACTCCAGTAAAATGCAGAGAGCGCAGGGGCTGAAAATACCAGAGGAGACTCCAGTAAAATGCAGAGAGCGCAGGGGCTGGAAATACCAGAGGAGACTCCAGTAAAATGCAGAGAGCGCAGGGGCTGGAAATACCAGAGGAGACTCCAGTAAAATGCAGAGAGCGCAGGGCTGAAAATACCAGAGGAGAGTGAAGTAAAATGAAGAGCGCAGGGGCTGAAAATACCAGAGGAGACTCCAGTAAAATGCAGAGAGCGCAGGGGCTGAAAATACCAGAGGAGACTCCAGTAAAATGCAGAGAGAGCAGGGGCTGAAAATACCAGAGGAGACTCCAGTAAAGTGCAGAGAGCGCAGGGGCTGAAAATACCAGAGGAGACTCCAGTAAAATGCAGAGAGAGCAGGGGCTGAAAATACCAGAGGAGACTCCAGTAAAATGCAGAGAGAGCAGGGGCTGAAAATACCAGAGGAGACTCCAGTAAAATGCAGAGAGAGCAGGGGCTGAAAATACCAGAGGAGACTCCAGTAAAATGCAGAGAGAGCAGGGGCTGAAAATACCAGAGGAGACTCCAGTAAAGTGCAGAGAGCGCAGGGGCTGAAAATACCAGAGGAGACTAAAGTAAAATGCAGAGAGAGCAGGGGCTGAAAATACCAGAGGAGACTCCAGTAAAATGCAGAGGGAGCAGGAGCTGAAAATACCAGAGGAGACTCCAGTAAAATGCAGAGAGCAGGGGCTGAAAATACCAGAGGAGACTCCAGTAAAATGCAGAGAGCAGGGGCTGAAAATACCAGAGGAGACTCCAGTAAAATGCAGAGAAAGCAGGGGCTGAAAATATCAGAGGAGACTCTAGTAAAACGCAGAGAGATCAGGGGCTGAAAATATCAGTGGAGACTCCAGTAAAATGCAGAGAGAGCAGGGGCTGAAAATACCAGAGGAGACTCCAGTAAAATGCAGAGAGCTCAGGGGCTGAAAATACCTGAGGAGACTCCAGTAAAATGCAGAGAGCGCAGGGGCTGAAAATACCAGAGGAGACTCCAATAAAATGCAGAGAGAGCAGGAGCTGAAAATACCACAGGAAACTTCAGTAAAATGCAGAGAGAGCAGGAGCTGAAAATACCAGAGGAAACTCCTATAAAATGCAGAGAGAGCAGGAGCTGAAAATACCAGAGGAAACTCCTTAGAAACGCAGAGAGCGCAGGGGCTGAAGATACCAGAGGAGTCTCCAGTAAAATGCAGAGAGCGCAGGGGCTGAAAATACCAGAGGAGACTCCAGTAAAATGCAGAGAGCGCAGGGGCTGAAAATACCAGAGGAGACTCCAGTAAAATGCAGAGAGCGCAGGGGCTGGAAATACCAGAGGAGACTCCAGTAAAATGCAGAGAGCGCAGGGGCTGGAAATACCAGAGGAGACTCCAGTAAAATGCAGAGAGCGCAGGGCTGAAAATACCAGAGGAGAGTGAAGTAAAATGAAGAGCGCAGGGGCTGAAAATACCAGAGGAGACTCCAGTAAAATGCAGAGAGCGCAGGGGCTGAAAATACCAGAGGAGACTCCAGTAAAATGCAGAGAGAGCAGGGGCTGAAAATACCAGAGGAGACTCCAGTAAAGTGCAGAGAGCGCAGGGGCTGAAAATACCAGAGGAGACTCCAGTAAAATGCAGAGAGAGCAGGGGCTGAAAATACCAGAGGAGACTCCAGTAAAATGCAGAGAGAGCAGGGGCTGAAAATACCAGAGGAGACTCCAGTAAAATGCAGAGAGAGCAGGGGCTGAAAATACCAGAGGAGACTCCAGTAAAATGTAGAGAGAGCAGGAGCTGAAAATACCAGAGGAGACTCCAGTAAAGTGCAGAGAGCTCAGGGGCTGAAAATACCAGAGGAGACTCCAGTAAAATGCAGAGAGAGCAGGGGCTGAAAATACCAGAGGAGACTCCAGTAAAATGCAGAGGGAGCAGGAGCTGAAAATACCAGAGGAGACTCCAGTAAAATGCAGAGAGCAGGGGCTGAAAATACCAGAGGAGACTCCAGTAAAATGCAGAGAGAGCAGGGGCTGAAAATACCAGAGGAGACTCCAGTAAAATGCAGAGAAAGCAGGGGCTGAAAATACCAGAGGAGACTCTAGTAAAACGCAGAGAGATCAGGGGCTGAAAATATCAGTGGAGACTCCAGTAAAATGCAGAGAGAGCAGGGGCTGAAAATACCAGAGGAGACTCCAGTAAAATGCAGAGAGCTCAGGGGCTGAAAATACCTGAGGAGACTCCAGTAAAATGCAGAGAGCGCAGGGGCTGAAAATACCACAGGAGATTCCAGTAAAATGCAGAGAGCTCAGGGGCTGAAAATACCAGAGGAGACTCCAGTAAAATGTAGAGAGTGCAGGGGCTGAAAATGCCAGAGGAGACTCCAATAAAATGTAGAGAGCGCAGGGGCTGTAAACACTATGGGAGACTCCAGTAAAATGTAGAAAGCGCAGGGGCTGTAAACACTATGGGAGACTCCAGTAAAATGTAGAGAGCTCAGGGTCTGTAAACACTATGGGAGACTCCTGTAAAATGTAGAGAGTGCAGGAGCTGAAAGTACCAGAGGAGACTCCAGTAAAATGTGGAGAGTGCAGGGGCTGAAAATGCCAGAGGAGGCTCCAATAAAATGTAGAGAGCACAGGGGCTGTAAACACTATGGGAGACTCCAGTAAAATGTAGAGAGCGCAGGGGCTGTAAACACTATGGGAGACTCCTGTAAAATGTAGAGAGCGCAGGGGCTGTAAACACTAGGGGAGACTCCTGTAGAACTCTGAGAGTGCAGGGGCTGTAAACACTAGGGTAGACTCCTGTAGAACTCCGAGAGCGTAGGGGCTGTAAACACTAGGGGAGACTCCAGTAAAATGTAGAGAGCGCAGGGGCTGTAAACACTAAGGGAGACTCCTGTAGAACTCTGAGAGCGCAGGGGCTGTAAACACTAGGGTAGAATCCTGTAGAACTCGGAGAGCGTAGGGGCTGTAAACACTAGGGTAGACTCCTGTAGAACTCCGAGAGCGCAGGGGCTGTAAACACTAGGGGAGACTCCAGTAAAATGTAGAGAGCGCAGTGGCTGAAAACACTAGGGGAGACTCCTGTAGAACTCGGAAAGCGCAGGGGCTGTGAACACTAGGTTAGACTCCTGTAGAACTCTGAGAGCGCAGGGGCTGTGAACACTAGGGGAGACTCCAGTAAAATGTAGAGAGCGCAGGGGCTGTAAACACTAGGGTAGACTCCTGTAGAACTCGGAGAGCGTAGGGGCTGTAAACACTAGCGTAGACTCCTGTAGAACTCGGAAAGCGCAGGGGCTGTGAACACTAGGGGAGAGTCCAGTAAAATGTAGAGAGCGCAGGGGCTGTAAACACTAGGGGAGGTTCCTGTAGAACTCCGAGAGCGCACAGGCTGTAAACACGAGGGTAGACTCCTGTAGAACTCCGAGAGCACAGGGGCTGTAAACACTAGGGGAGACTCCAGTAAAATGTAGAGAGCGCAGTGGCTGAAAATACTAGGGGAGACTCCTGTAGAACTCGGAAAGCGCAGGGACTGTGAACACTAGGGTAGACTCCTGTAGAACTCTGAGAGCGGAGGGGCTGTGAACACTAGGGGAGACTCCAGTAAAATGTAGAGAGCACAGGGGCTGTAAACACTAGCGTAGACTCCTGTAGAACTCGGAAAGCACAGGGGCTTTGAACACTAGGGGAGAGTCCAGTAAAATGTAGAGAGCGCAGGGGCTGTAAACACTAGGGGAAGCTCCTGTAGAACTCCGAGAGCGCAGAGGCTGTAAACACAAGGGTAGACTCCTGTAGAACTCGGAGAGCGCAGGGGCTGTAAACAGTAGGGGAGACTCCAGTAAAATGTAGAGAGCATAGGGGCTGTAAACACTAGGGTAGACTCCTGTAGAACCCGGAGAGCGCAGGGGCTGTAAACACTAGTGGAGACTCCAGTAAAATGTAGAGAGCGTAGGGGCTGTAAACACTAGGGTAGACTCCTGTAGAACCCGGAGAGCGTAGGGGCTGTAAACACTAGGGTAAACTCCTGTAGAACTCGGAGAGCGCAGGGGCTGTAAACACTAGTGGAACTCCAGTAAAATGTAGAGAGCGTAGGGGCTGTAAACACTAGGGTAGACTCCTGTAGAACTCGGAGAGCGCAGGGGCTGTAAACACTAGTGGAGACTCCAGTAAAATGTAGAGAGCGTAGGGGCTGTAAACACTAGGGGAGACTCCTGTAGAACTCCGAGAGCGCAGGGGCTGTAAACACTAGGGGAGACTCCAGTAAAATGTAGAGAGCGTAGGGGATGTAAACACTAGGGTAGACTCCTGTAGAACTCGGAGAGCGTAGGGGCTGTAAACACTAGGGTAGACTCCTGTAGAACTCGGAGAGCGCAGGGGCTGTAAACACTAGTGGAGACTCCAGTAAAATGTAGAGAGCGTAGGGGCTGTAAACACTAGGGGAGACTCCTGTAGAACTCCGAGAGCGCAGGGGCTGTAAACACTAGGGGAGACTCCAGTAAAATGTAGAGAGCGTAGGGGATATAAACACTAGGGTAGACTCCTGTAGAACTCGGAGAGCGTAGGGGCTGTAAACACTAGGGTAGACTCCTGTAGAACTCCGAGAGTGCAGGGGCTGTAAACACTAGGATAGACTCCTGTAAAATGTAGAGAGCGTAGGGGCTGTAAACACTAGGGTAGACTCCTGTAGAACTCCGAGAGCACAGGGGCTGTAAACACTGGGGTAGAATCCTGTAGAACTCGGAGAGCGTAGGGGCTGTAAACACTAGGGTAGACTCCTGTAGAACTCCGAGAACGCAGGGGCTGTAAACCCTAGGGGAGACTCCAGTAAAATGTAGAGAGCGCAGTGGCTGAAAACACTAGGGGAGACTCCTGTAGAACTCGGAAAGCGCAGGGGCTGTGAACACTAGGTTAGACTCCTGTAGAACTCTGAGAGCGCAGGGGCTGTGAACACTAGGGGAGACTCCAGTAAAATGTAGAGAGCGCAGGGGCTGTAAACACTAGGGTAGACTCCTGTAGAACTCGGAGAGCGTAGGGGCTGTAAACACTAGCGTAGACTCCTGTAGAACTCGGAAAGCGCAGGGGCTGTGAACACTAGGGGAGAGTCCAGTAAAATGTAGAGAGCGCAGGGGCTGTAAACACTAGGGGAGGCTCCTGTAGAACTCCGAGAGCGCAGAAGCTGTAAACACGAGGGTAGACTCCTGTAGAACTCCGAGAGCACAGGGGCTGTAAACACTAGGGGAGACTCCAGTAAAATGTAGAGAGCGTAGGGGATGTAAACACTAGGGTAGACTCCTGTAGAACTCGGAGAGCGTAGGGGCTGTAAACACTAGGGTAGACTCCTGTAGAACTCCGAGAGCGCAGGGGCTGTAAACACTAGGATAGACTCCTGTAAAACTCGGAGAGCGTAGGGGCTGTAAACACTAGGATAGACTCCTGTAGAACTCCGAGAGCACAGGGACTGTAAACACTAGGGTAGACTCCTGTAGAACTCCGAGAGCGCAGGGCCTGTAAACACTAGGGTAGACTCCTGTAGAACTCCGAGAGCGCAGGGGCTGTAAACACTAGGATAGACTCCTGTAAAACTCGGAGAGCGTAGGGGCTGTAAACACTAGGGTAGACTCCTGTAGAACTCCGAGAGCACAGGGGCTGTAAACACTAGGGGAAACTCCAGTAAAATGTAGAGCGCGTAGGGGCTGTAAACACTAGGGTAGACTCCTGTAGAACTCGGAGAGCGTAGGGGCTGTAAACACTAGGGTAGACTCCTGTAGAACTCCGAGAGCGCAGGGGCTGTAAACACTAGGATAGACTCCTGTAAAACTCGGAGAGCGCAGGGGCTGTAAACACTAGTGGAGACTCCAGTAAAATGTAGAGAGCGTAGGGGCTGTAAACACTAGGAGAGACTCCTGTAAAACTCGGAGAGCGTAGGGGCTGTAAACACTAGGATAGACTCCTGTAAAACCCGGAGAGCGCAGGGGCTGTAAACACTAGGATAGACTCCTGTAAAACTCGGAGAGCGCAGGGGCTGTAAACACTAGGATAGACTCCTGTAAAACTCGGAGAGCGCAGGGGCTGTAAACACTAGTGGAGACTCCAGTAAAATGTAGAGAGCGTAGGGGCTGTAAACACTAGGAGAGACTCCTGTAAAACTCGGAGAGCGTAGGGGCTGTAAACACTAGTGGAGACTCCAGTAAAATGTAGAGAGCGTAGGGGCTGTAAACACTAGGAGAGACTCCTGTAAAACTCGGAGAGCGTAGGGGCTGTAAACACTAGGAGAGACTCCTGTAAAACCCGGAGAGCGCAGGGGCTGTAAACACTAGCGGAGACTCCTGTAAAACCCGGAGAGCGCAGGGGCTGAGAGTACTAGGAACAGAGGTGAGGTTCCTCTTTAACCCTGACGTGCAGAAACCCTCCTTCTCTTCTTGCTGCCTTTGACTACAGCACCTGGGTTGTATTGAGCCTCTTGACAGGGACAGAGACAAGTCTGCCTTTCAGCAGACCTTTTCTACTGCTATACTGTAGGCAGCTCTAAGGATTTATTTCTTGCAGGCGTGTAGAGAGAGTCAGGAAAAATGTTGTCATTGTCGTGCTGCAGGCAGGAGTGCAGTGCACTATTTGAAGGGGATCTCAGTGCTGTCATGTTGCTTGCACTAAGCCTGCACTGTTGCCCTCCCCCGTCGCTAGTTGCGCGGCTGCTCCTTTCAGTCTTTGTCAACTTCTGCCAGTTCTGTTATTCCAATCAAGTGCTAGCTTCCTCTTGTTCCTTTTCCAAGTCCCTGTGAGGCTGGGTCCACTGGGGGCTTCCTTATCAGCACTGCCCATGCAGCTCAGGCTAGCTTATCTGCCGGCAGCAGAGCATCCTTTGGCCAGGCAGAGAGGAAATCTTTCACAAACAGAGGGAGCAGCCTCAGAGAGGCGGCTGCCTCTCTCTGCTCTCCCCCAGCTCCCCCCCCCCCCCGCCAGCACCAGACTCTCCGCCCTGCGCCCACGTCCTACAGGGGCAAGCAAGAGAAGAGGCAAATCGGGACCCCAGCCACAGGAGCCACGTCTGAGGTTCAGCCACATTGCTCGGGTAAGCTGAACCACTCTGACCAGTGAATCCTCGTATTGCCATCGCTCTAAATGGAGGGGTCGGCTGGGCCATAGGCCTCTTGCATGACCAGGCGGTGCAGAGATCTGCAGGTGCGGCACCCAGCATTTATTCATTTAGCTGTTACTCGTCCTCTTGCTAATGCATCTCCACGGTAGTCCCACAGAGAAAAATGTTTCTTCTTCTGAAATTGCTCACGGTATAGTATTTTTGCAGAGTGTGACGTCTTTCTGTGGCTAGAACTTGCACCCAGCGCATGTGACTATGGGCCTCATTTGCCCTCTTAAGGATAAGAGAAAGCACAGACAGGTAGGCATAGATTTTATTTCTTTGAGTTTAGCTCAGGCCTTTCACAGTGGTAGCTCAAGGTAAGTTAGATTCAGATGTAATAGCCTGGCTCTCTGTCCTTGGAGGGTTCATGAGCTAAAAGCTTGTACCTGAAGCAGTGAAGGTTGAAGTGACTTGCCCAAGGTCACAAGGGGCAGCACTGGGACTTTAACACTGGCTTCCCCGATTCTTATATCTGTATTATTTGCACATTCTATTTGCCTTTCCCTGGAAGAGTCCAGTGGAAAACAGATGCAGATGAAATTTGGTAGGAATGTTTATTTATTTATTTAGTATACATTTGTATACCGCTACTTCCAGCGATCAGCAGCGGTTTTTGATTACAGATTGGAAATTGCCAAATCATGACAGGAAATTTTTGAGGTATAAACACATTGATTAGACAGGAAAGCACAGCACACAGAGAACTATTTTACAGGGAACATGGGCTATGGAGGGTTAAGTGAGATTCTCCTGCCAAATTTCAGTCACATCTGCCTAGGACAGGGGCATAAGTTCAAATAAAGGCCTTCAAGAAACAGTTTTTACAAGAGCCCTCCGAATGGGTGAGCTGATCTCAGTAGATCTGAGATCTTGCTGCAAAGTGGGTCCTTCTTCCTTGGGCTGCTTGGGTTGAGAGACTTCATAAGTACAGTTGTACAGTTGTACAGACGACCATGGCGACAGCCGTAGGCACTCTGCAACCATGAAATATTCCTAAAATGCGTGATTGTGAAAAGGAGGTGAGTGGTGAGCATGTCTACATGTTCTCACACACACAGACTCGTTGCGTGGCCTGGTGTGAGGTGAGAAACAGCCCAAGGAATGCTGCCCTGCCGTTTCGGTCCTGGAGGTGCCGGCAGTTCATGTCGTCTCGTCACAAATTATGAAAGAAGGCGACTTTCTCCAGAGATCCAGCGCACCAAATCACAGTCCAGGATCTGACCACTGGGGTCCATTTGTGTCTCCCTAGAAGGAGGAAAAATCCTCTTTCAGGAAAGTGGAAAGTGGCAGCGAGAAATTCAGTTCCGGAGAGCAAGACCCTCTCCACATTTTAAACAGAAAAATAAAATGCCAGGGGAATGAGGCTTGGCAAGACAAAGTACGACTTTGTAGGTTTTAGGGAGGAAAATAGAAGCTTCCAAAGGAGAGCTCTCTACCTATTACCACCCCCCGCCAAAAGAAATCCCCAAAGAATAATACTAGGTTTCTCTTTCCTGCAGCGGTTTTCTGCGCCCGGAGTGGGGAAGGTGTCCCAGGCCTTCTTGCAGCCCCACTGCATCCTTTTCATAGCAAAATATTCAAAGCGAGCTATTGAATCCATGGGCTCGGCATTTGCTAGGCGGTTGTTGTTGGAGAAGGACGTCTGGTTTATGGTGTCTTGGGTGTTTTATTCATAAAATATGATATATGCTGATTGAGTTTTATTAGACATTTTTGTACCTGCTTTAGTTATAATTTGATTGTTCTATGCCTTGAACTTAAGGTTACCAGATCTCCTCATTTTTGGGGGATTGTCCCCAATCTTAGAGCTGCGTCGCCAACAGTGTTTGGCAGCCTGCTGTCCTCAATTCCAGCAATGAGAACAGAAGAGGTTGAAAAGAAATTGTATTTTCAGTCTAGTGATTTGAATATGTCGGCTTTTAGAATTTATCTTAATATTTTCACAGGAGAGGGGAATGCATCACAGTTTCTGTTTCTCTGTCAATTTGTCTGCTTGGAAGTGACATTGTTCTTGTCATTGGATGGGGGGGGGGTGTAAGGTAATTAATCCTCTTCCATCCTCCATGCCTTGTTGCTCAAACCTGGAACTAAGGCGTCCTTACTCCTTTCCCCCCCCCCCCCCCCATTTCAGATAAGAGTCTCAGATTTGCCTGCAAAAATCCGGGAACTTTATTGGAGCTGCTGCGTGTGTGTCAGGCTTCAGTTATCTGCATACTGTAGTTTAAATCAAGTTTTCATGCGAGCTTAGTCATAGCTTCAGAAGCATTAAAAACAATTTAAAATCTGTTCTTCTTTTATTCTGTACATGTTAAAAAATGCCCTTGACAAATCACCAGGATGGCCTTTCTCTCAGGTTCCCAACCAGTTCTGTGCTCCTTAAATGGTGAACTGTTCATAGTGAAGGAACCAGCCTGAAACTGAAGTAAGGCCCCTGCCTCTCTCCTGAATTCCGAACTCAAACTAACACAAATAAAAGTGGGTTCGCTCCATGGTCCCTTGCGCCACAGGGTTTTGAGAGTAATGGTGTGCGCTGTTCAGCAGCCCCATGGGTCTTTGAAATACTGTAGCGTTTTCATTTTCCTGAGCAGAGAATCGTGCTTGCCCTGTTAATCCACTTAGATATGTGGAAATGAGGATCAAACAACTTGTAGGAGAGCCTCTCTCTCTATTGGACTAATGCAGTTGATCTGTGACTAACTTACCAGGATTATCCACCCTTCACCAGGTCTTTGAATAACCAGCGCAGGTTCAGAGGGTTCAGATACAGCAAGGCTTTGCACATGCAGAGGGGATACTTTTATTTTTTATTTTTAAGGAAAGTAAGCTAGTTAATTAATCATCTCCCTCTATCTCTGTCAAAGTGGACAGTCAGATTCAGGTCATTTGGCAAACTTTCTGCCTGCCCTTTGGGTGAAAGCTAAGCAACGATTTCAGAGGCTACGGCTGGTTCATAACACAGCGACTTGTCTTATTTGGGGTAAAAAGAAGTTCGATCATGTTCCCCCCATCCCCTGTTGATTTCTATGCACTAGTTGCCAGTGATTTTTCAGACACAATTTATGATTTTATGTTTAGGGTGCTACATATAGACTGCCCGGATTATCTGAAGAATCTTTTGATTATTTGTGTAGACTTTTGGGCCTCTCCTTTGATTTAGCATCAGTATGGTTGAGTGTGGGATACGTCTGTATACTATGTATGAGAAGGGATTTTGTGGATTTGGGGTATTACGATTGTACTATACCTTGAACTCTTTTGCAAAGGCATACTGTGGAAAAAAAGGGTTAACCAGAGACTAAAAGCTAAAAAACTAAGAAATAACTCAGAATTAAAATTTCCTTTGGATTTCAGACTGCAAAAGGTTAAAATGTTACCTAGACGTTTTTACAAGAAATGCCAATAATGATTTTTATTGAATTCTTAAATAAAGCCGCATTTATCATTCTTTTCAACACTAAAGTATCACTTTTTCAAGCGATTTCAACGTTCACACATCCCGTTTTCTTCTATACAATTAGACATCATAAACAAATGAATATAATTATAATTAGGAATAGAAACATAGAAATAGGCCATGTGGTCTTTTTCTGTCGTCATATCTCGTCTGTCCTTCCATATCAACAACTACAACAGTCCCCTTTTTCCCTTTAGAGATCCTCGGTGTTTGTCCCATGCTTTTTTAATTCAGTTACGGTCCTCATCTCTATCACCTCCACTGGGAGACTATTCCACGGATTCACCACTCTTTCCGTAAAGAAATATTTCCACATATCACTCCTGAATCTATCTCCCTTCACCCTCATTCCATGTCCCCTCGTAGCAGAACTTGCTTTCAATTGAAAGAGGCTCTCTCCCTGAACATTTATGCCATGGAGGTATTTAAACATCTCAATCATATCACCTCTATCCCGCCTTTCCTCTAAGGTGTACATATTAAGATCCTTAAGTCTGTCCTCATATGAGTTAAGTCTGTCCATCAACTATGAGTTGAACATTCTTCTAAAGTACTGATCTCGAGGAGAGGCAGAGCCAGGAATGGCCGCATGTACGGGCACAGAGAGAATTATGCTGAAAACGGGTTGCAGAAGTCTTTGGGAAGCCGCCGAGATACTGCAAGGCTGACCTTTATTCAAGAACGAACAGGGGAGTAGAGAATTAATCAGATCCGAACCCCAGATAAGACCCGATCAGAGCCGTCCCCTAGCATGGAGCCACATGGTCGAAAACCTGCCCTTGTTCCTTTTTTGAACTGATGAGTGTTTCCTCAGTTTATAACTTCCTTTGAAAGGGGTAATATGCCCCCTCCTTAATCAGGACAGTGGAGGCCGAGGGATAATCACTTTTGTTTGAATGGATGGTGTCCTGAGGAAGCCGGGATGGGAGCTACAACATCTGAATTATTATCGCTCATAGCATTGAAGGAATGGCTTGGGTTTATAGCAGAAACCTCACAGAATTTCCCCCCTGCTGAGGTGCGTCTGACAGCTTTTATTTTCATTATGTGAAAGTTCGAAGAGGCGATTTTGCCTGGAAGTAACCTTTGCCCCATTTCCCAATAGTGAAAGATGCTGAATCGAGTAGCTAATATGATTCTTATTTTTATTCTTTTTTCATGTGTGCTTATCATTATATATGTTATTATTTATGATGTCTTCATGTGTGCTCATCACAGCAAGTGTTGATTATTTTTAACTCTATTAATTTGCGTCCCAGACAAGGAGCTGAGAATTAGAGAGCTATTGACACAGAATGTCTGCTCTTCCAAGTAAGGTCATATTTTTTGTTTTTGCAGAATTGTCAGAGCTATGTCTTAAATTTAAAGTTTCCAAGTATTTTAAGTCCGAACTTTCACTTGAAGCCCAGATGGCCAGACTGAAATCATGGCACTTTGGACACATTATGAGACAACCGGACTCACTGGAGAAATCAAGCACTGTTGGAAAGCTTGAAAGCAGAAGATGCTGCGGAAGGCCTATAACAAGATGGATCAACAATATCACAGCCACTCTGAGCAGCCCAACTGGAAGACAGAATGGTTTGGAGATGGTCTAATCATACGGTCGCCAGGAGTCGACTTCGACTTGATGGCAATTCATCAATTGACGAATGGACTGTTTACAAGGCTTATCTTCTAAGCAGTTCCCTCATTGCTTTATTAGAATGCCATTAAGTACCTGCATTGACCTCTGATGCAGGTGAGTTTGCCGAAACTCATCTGAGTCAGGTCTTTGGACATCTTTTTTTGCAATAAAATCTTCATTTTCCTGTTTTTGACTACCATATGGTCACCAGGAGCCAACTTTGACTTGACGGCAATTCATTATCATCATCAAGTCTTTTGGGAATCCAGTCGGTATCATTCCAAGAGCTCAGATCACAATGGGTATTACCACCGATGCTTTCCTCCAAAGTCTTTCTACTTCTGTTTGTAAATCACGGCATTTTGTGATTTTCCAGCTGTTCTTCAGCCAGTCGACCCCTCATAGGTATTGCCACATCTGTTTTTCTTTTCTACAATGACTAAGATGTTGTTTTCCAAATGCCTCTTCATTTTTATTTAAAAATCCCACCTGCCTGTTTTCTTTAACCTTTCCAATAGTACATCCCAAAAGTTATTTGGATTCATCTTGCCACTCGATCATGACACTGCTCTTAGTCCATTTGGGCTATTTTGCTACAGTTTATATCTTTGGCTTTCCATAATGAACATTTACTATCACCTGAAATTTATCATCATTATATAGTGGATCCTTCATTGGAAGACACAGTCTAGGACTGGTTTTAATCCTGTGATTCCGGTTCTAACCAAGAACCTAGGAATCATGTGGGTATCGGTGCAAGATGTAGGTTGTTCTAAGTAAGGTCGTTTTTCTAAATGGGTTAGTTTTGTGCATACCATTACAGTCATGAACCTGACTTCTAAGCCAGGATATGTGGAATATGATCTCAGTCTCTCAAATTTACTGCTAATGTTCGGCATAGTTTTTGCATTGTGCCAAAAAAAGCTTCCTTCTGGAGTTTGTAAGATGTAACATGTATGGGTGGTTTGTCAAGATGTGCTTGGAAATTCTTCTTTATCAAGCCTGTGGCTCCCAATACGATGGGAAATATTTCTGTATCTTTCTGCCACATTTTCTTGGTCTCTGACTGCATTTCTTGGTACTTCAAGATCTTCTGCCCCTCCACACGATTCACAGAATAATTACTCGGTGCCGACACTTCTATTATCAAAGCCATTCTGGTATTCTTCTCCTTTACCACTATGTCAGGTTTCCTGGCATCCAGTTTCTTATCCGTTGGAATGGGAAAGTCCCAGGTGATGATAACCTTTTCATTCTCTGTAATTCTCTAAGGGTCATGATCCCAGTGCTTTTCAGGGACAGTGTTTACAGAGTTTCCAGTGGAGGAGGCATGCTACTTTATTGTGCCTTTCTGTATAGACATTTTTTGCCATCAGAATTTCACAGCCAGCTATGAGGTGAGTCACTGTTTCCAGGTCTTTCTTACAGAATCAACATATGTCTGTTTTGCCAGTTTTTTCAGTGCTCGCTGTAAACCATCTCGTCCGTAATCCATTGTCCTGGGCTGCAACTATCAATCTCTCATCCTTAGGCTTCAGTTCACCTCTCCTTAACCATTCATGTGTCCGTCTTGATTGACAAAGGGTTCCTGGAATAAACCTTTGTATTTCCCACTGTATCTGTACATTTGCCCTTGTTTTTCCTCACCTGCTGATCTAATTCTCTGAAGAGTTTTTTTCTCTTGTTTTCCAAATTCTGTTATTTCCTTTCCCGTGCATGCCTGTGGATTCTCACTTATTCCTTCTATTCGTCGGAACGTTTGTCCAAGTTTGATGATGGAGACAGATTCTGGATGTTTACTTTCATATTTCAGTGCTTTTTGCGTGTTTGGATCTGAAGATGCTGTTAGGTAGGCCTGGAGGCCTATGATAGTAGCTCTGTATGTGTAATCAATCACTATGCGGCCTAGCTCTCCTTTAGCTCTAGGGATGTATAGTATTTGCATACACAGATTCTTGTAAATTACGTCATGAGCACAAGGAGGAGTCGTCTTGTTCGCACATCTAGTTTTTCAAGATCTGTAAGAGGCCAGTCTACAATCCCAAAGCTGTATGAGAATACAGGAATTGCCAGCTGATTGATGGCTTGTATCTTATTCCCTGATGTTAAGGCACTTTTCAATAATGATTTTAATCTATAGTATCCTTTACTGATCTTTTCTCTCAGCAATTTCTGCTTGAGTGTCGTTCCTTCCTCTATTCCAAGATATTTATTTACACCTTCCTGTTCAATTTCCTTGATGTCACTACCCTCACCCAGGGAGATGTTTTCCATTTTGCTCAATTTTTCTCTAAAAAAAAAAAAAGTTGCCTTAGCACATTTGTCTAGGCCAAAGGTTATCCTGATGTCATCAGAAAAGCTTTTCACTACATGGAATTGCTCTGCTAATTGTTGGTCACTGAAACTGTAGAGCTTCAGGTCGTCTACAAATAGTAAATGGGATACTACTTCTGTGTTGTTACCTAAGAACATAAGAACATAAGATATGCCATACTGGGTCAGACCAAGGTCCATCAAGCCCAGTATTCTGTTTCCAACAGTGGCCAATCTAGGACATATATACCTAGCAGTTACCCCAAGGGACACAGGTTCCACAATGCTTGTATTGGTTCACGCATTGATATCCTGGGTCCCTTCTTAATAATGGTTTATGGACCTTTCCTCCAGGAACTTGTCCAAACCTTTTTTAAACCCAGCTACACTAACAGCCTTTACTACATCCTCCAGTAACAAATTCCAGAGTTTGATTACACGTTGATTACACGTTCTTTAGGATTCAGGCTAAATCCATATCCCAGAGAGTTGATGAGAGTACTCATTGGATTTAGCTCCATACAAAACAGAAGGAGGTAGTATGCCCCTGTACATTTCATTGGTGTGGCCTCTCTTGGAGTATTGTGTTCAGTTTTGGAGACCGTATCTCACAAAGGATATAAAAAGATTTGAAATGATTCAAAGGAAGGTGACCAAAATGATTTGGAGCCTGCACCAGAAGATATATGAGAAGAGACTTGAAGACCTAAATATGTACAGTATACCCTAGGGGAGAGGAGGGACAGGGGAAATATGATACAGACCTTTAAATACTTAAAGGGTATCAATGAAGAAACAAACCTTTTTCAAAGAAGGGGAAGATGTAAAACTAAAGGGCATACAATGAAGCTGCAAGGGGGTAAACTGAAAGGCAATGTCAGGAAATACTTTTTCACTGAAAGGGTGGTGGATAATCCCAGCCTGAGGAAAGGACGGGTCTCCTTTACACTGCACACATACTGATCCCAGTCTGATGAAAAGGAAGGTCTCCTTTAGCGCAACACACACTAATCCCAGGCTGAGGAAAGGATGGGTCTCCTTTACACTGCACACATACTGATCCCTGTCTGAGGAAAGAGCAGGTCTCCTTTAGCACTGCATACACACTAATCCCAGGCTGAGGAAAGGACGGGTCTTCTTTACACTGCACACATACTGATCCCAGTCTGATGAAAAGGAAGGTCTCCTTTAGCGCAACACACACTGATCCCAGTCTGAGGAAAGAGCAGGTCTCTTTTAGCACTGCACACACACTAATCTCAGGCTGAGGAAAGGACAGGTCTCCTTTACACTGCACACATACTGATCCCAGTCTGAGGAAAGAGCAGGTCTCTTTTAGCACTACACACACACTAATCCCAGCCTGAGGAAAGGACGGGTCTCCTTTACACTGCACACATACTGATCCCAGTCTGACGAAAAGGAAGGTCTCCTTTAGCGCAACACACACTAATCCCAGGCTGAGGAAAGGGCAGGTCTCCTTTACACTGCATACACACTTCTCCTAGCCTGAGGAAAGGGAAAGTCTCTTTTAGCACCGTTTGTATACAGCAGTCCTAGTCTGAGGAAGGAGACCTATCCCTTGAAAGCGATGCGCCCTCTGAGTGATGCCAAGGTCTGAATTTGTAAGATAGATCTGTATTAATTAAATGAATAGAACAGCACTGGCCAAGACTCCTTAGCACAAGCTACAGTACATGCACAAGAGATGCAAGAAAAGGGGAAGCAGGGGGATGGGAAGGCATGAGACCTTAGAAAGGCAATGCTGGGGCTTCAGAAAACAGAAGCAGTTCACTGCACAGAGTTTCAAAACTTTGCTGCAGGACAGGACTAAGGTACTGACAGAGCAGCATGAGGGTCTCAATACTGTAACAGAGGGAACGCTGCAGGGCAGGGGCGAGATGCATTGGTAGAGCTGTGCGTGAGGGTCTCAGTACTGTAACAGAGGGAACGCTGCAGGGCAGGGTTGAGATGCATTGGTAGAGCTGTGCGTGAGGGTCTCAGTACTGTAACAGAGGGAACGCTGAAGGGCAGGGGTGAGATGCATTGGTAGAGCTGTGCGTGAGGGTCTCAGTACTGTAACAGAGGGAACGCTGCAGGGCAGGGGTGAGATGCATTGGTAGAGCTGTGCGTGAGGGTCTCAGTACTGTAACAGAGGGAACGCTGCAGGGCAGGGGTGAGATGCATTGGTAGAGCTGTGCGTGAGGTTCTCAATACTGTAACAGAGGGAACGCTGCAGGGCAGGGGCGAGATGCATTGGTAGAGCTGTGCGTGAGGGTCTCAGTACTGTAACAGAGGGAACGCTGCAGGGCAGGGGTGAGATGCATTGGTAGAGCTGTGCGTGAGGGTCTCAGTACTGTAACAGAGGGAACGCTGAAGGGCAGGGGCGAGATGCATTGGTAGAGCTGTGCGTGAGGGTCTCAGTACTGTAACAGAGGGAACGCTGCAGGGCAGGGGCGAGATGCATTGGTAGAGCTGTGCGTGAGGGTCTCAGTACTGTAACAGAGGGAACGCTGCAGGGCAGGGGCGAGATGCATTGGTAGAGCTGTGCGTGAGGGTCTCAGTACTGTAACAGAGGGAACGCTGCAGGGCAGGGGTGAGATGCATTGGTAGAGCTGTGCGTGAGGGTCTCAGTACTGTAACAGAGGGAACGCTGCAGGGCAGGGCGAGATGCATTGGTAGAGCTGTGCGTGAGGGTCTCAGTACTGTAACAGAGGGAACGCTGCAGGGCAGGGGTGAGATGCATTGGTAGAGTTGTGCGTGAGGGTCTCAGTACTGTAACAGAGGGAACGCTGCAGGGCAGGGGTGAGATGCATTGGTAGAGCTGTGCGTGAGGTTCTCAATACTGTAACAGAGGGAACGCTGCAGGGCAGGGGTGAGATGCATTGGAAGAGCTGTGCGTGAGGGTCTCTGTACTGGAATATCAGGGGTTGGTGCAGGGCAGGAGCGAGATGTATTGGTAGAGCTGGGCGTGAGGGTCTCAGTACTGTAACAGAGGGAACGCTGAAGGGCAGGGGTGAGATGCATTGGTAGAGCTGTGCGTGAGGGTCTCAGTACTGTAACAGAGGGAACGCTGCAGGGCAGGGGTGAGATGCATTGGTAGAGCTGTGCGTGAGGTCTCAGTACTGTAACAGAGGGAACGCTGCAGGGCAGGGGCGAGATGCATTGGTAGAGCTGTGCGTGAGGGTCTCAGTACTGTAACAGAGGGAACGCTGCAGGGCAGGGGCGAGATGCATTGGTAGAGCTGTGCGTGAGGGTCTCAGTACTGTAACAGAGGGAACGCTGCAGGGCAGGGGCGAGATGCATTGGTAGAGCTGTGCGTGAGGGTCTCAGTACTGTAACAGAGGGAACGCTGCAGGGCAGGGGCGAGATGCATTGGTAGAGCTGTGCGTGAGGGTCTCAGTACTGTAACAGAGGGAACGCTGCAGGGCAGGGGCGAGATGCATTGGTAGAGCTGTGCGTGAGGGTCTCAGTACTGTAACAGAGGGAACGCTGCAGGGCAGGGGCGAGATGCATTGGTAGAGCTGTGCGTGAGGGTCTCAGTACTGTAACAGAGGGAACGCTGCAGGGCAGGGGCGAGATGCATTGGTAGAGCTGTGCGTGAGGGTCTCAGTACTGTAACAGAGGGAACGCTGCAGGGCAGGGGCGAGATGCATTGGTAGAGCTGTGCGTGAGGGTCTCAGTACTGTAACAGAGGGAACGCTGCAGGGCAGGGGCGAGATGCATTGGTAGAGCTGTGCGTGAGGGTCTCAGTAGTGTAACAGAGGGAGCGCTGCAGGGCAGGGGCGAGATGCATTGGTAGAGCTGTGCGTGAGGGTCTCAGTACTGTAACAGAGGGAACGCTGCAGGGCAGGGGCGAGATGCATTGGTAGAGCTGTGCGTGAGGGTCTCAGTACTGTAACAGCAGTAATGCAGCATTTCAGGAACGAGATGCATTGGTAGAGCTGTGCGTGAGGGTCTCAGTACTGGAATATCAGGGGTTGGTGCAGGGCAGGAGCGAGATGCATTGGTGGAGCTGTGCGTGAGGGTCTCAGTACTGGAATATCAGGGGTTGGTGCAGGGCAGGAGCGAGATGCATTGGTGGAGCTGTGCGTGAGGGTCTCAGTACTGGAATATCAGGGGTTGGTGCAGGGCAGGAGCGAGATGCATTGGTGGAGCTGTGCGTGAGGGTCTCAGTACTGGAATATCAGGGGTTGGTGCAGGGCAGGGGTGAGATGCATTGGTAGAGCTGTGCGTGAGGGTCTCTATACTGTAACAGAGGGAACGCTGCAGGGCAGGGGTGAGATGCATTGGTAGAGCTGTGCGTGAGGGTCTCAGTAGTGTAACAGCAGTAGCTAGTGTTTGATCTCCCACTTGTGTCCTCCCCTCCCTTTCTGTTTCGTGTTATTATATTGCAATTTGTTAATTCTGACCTGCTCTCTTTCTTTCCTCCTCCCCCTTTACTGTTTTAAATTGGCGTTCCTTTCTTTTTCCTGCAGCATTTATTTTTAAATTTTTAAAAAAGAACCTGAATTAATGTTTTTATTGTGAACCGCTCAGATGCCTGTGGCGTTGGGCGGTATATCAAGTTTTATTAAACATAAACATAAACATAATGCAGCATTGCAGGAACGAGATGCATTGGTAGAGCTGTGCGTGAGGGTCTCTGTACTGGAATATCAGGGGTTGGTGCAGGGCAGGAGCGAGATGCATTGGTAGAGCTGTGCGTGAGGGTCTCTGTACTGGAATATCAGGGGTTGGTGCAGGGCAGGAGCGAGATGCATTGGTAGAGCTGTGCATGAGGGTCTCAGTAGTGTAACAGCAGTAATGCAGCATTGCAGGAACAAGGTGTATTGGTAGAGCTGTGCATGAGGGTCTCTGTACTGGAATATCAGGGGTTGGTGCAGGGCAGGAGTGAGATGCTTTGGCAGAGCCAAGTGTGGAGATGGAAGATAGAGGGGAAACCGGAAGTGTCATTATTGCAGTCTCATCTAATTCCTACTCCAGACCGGTTTTCCTCTACACAACTACAATGTGAATTAAGTAAAGGAATGTGAGTTGCAGCCATTCAGCTTCGGCTTCTTCTCTGTCCCACAGGTGAGAGATGGGGAAGGAGCCATCATTTCTCCTTCCTGACTGCGATGTGTCTGGCGGACGATCATGGAGATGCCATTGCTGACATGATGGAGAACTCAGGGGTCCAGGAGGCTAGGAGCCCCTCGGTGTCAATCTCATCTCCAATCAGCAGTCCCCCTACTAATGATGAGGATGAAACGGGAGGAAGTGAGCTGAAATTTCCAGGGAAGCAGGCTCGGCAGGTCTCCATGGACATAGCAACAGTCAGCCTACCTCTCCCAAATGTGCCAGTCATTAGCCTGGGGCACAGGAGACCTCTTGTAAAAGACATGCCTGGTGCCCTGAGGGGGATTGCCAGCACGGGACTGATGGCGCTGCACCCCATCCCCTCCCTTGTACAGCTGAGTGTGCTCCCTGGACCCCTCCTTTCCTCGCATCCTTTTCTCAACAGGTGGGTGCTTCAGGTATGGCTACCATTCAGTAGTCTTCCTCGGTCACATGTGACAAAGCCCTGCATCTGACTTCTTAACCTAACAGCGACTAGCACTGAAGGGCCCTGAGGAGTCCCATGTGGCCCTTTATCCTGACAGCGACTAACACTGAAGAGCCCTAAGTAGCCCTTTAACCTCGAGCTATCACTGAGAGCTTCTGAGAAGTCCCATGTCACCCTTTAATATCACAGTGCTTACAGCTGAGGGGTCCAAAGGAATCCCTTGTGGCCCCACTCTTAATAACTCGAGGTTTAAATGAATTTTATGAATATTTATCACCCACTAATTCACGTTATGCCTTTCTCCTTCCTTTCCAGCGCATATCTGGGGAGCTCAGGTACTTTTGGTATCTTCCCAAACCGATTTAAGCGGAGACCCAGCCTGTATGAGCCAGAGATCCGGGGAGGTAAGGAGATGCTGAACTCCTTCACCTAAAGGCTCAGGGGGCATGAAGTGTGTTGGAGGTGAGGATCCCTGCAGTGAGAGGGGAGTCCAGACGAATGATGAAGTGTCCCTGCAGTGGCAAATTGTATTTATTTAACCAGTTTTCTATACCGTCTTATCCTTCAATTAAAGCAGTTTACATTATGTAATTACTATAAACAGGTACTGGATATATTCCCTCATCCACAAAGGGCTCACAATCTATGTGTGCCTGTGGCAAAGGAGGGTTAGGTGACTTGCCCAAGACCACAAGGAACACCAGTCCCTCCAACCTGAGATTGCTGTCACCAGGTGGGACTTCAACCACCGGCCTTCTGGCCTGAGGTACCGTGTCCTAACCACTAAGTCACTCCTAATGGTTAAGACACAGTAGTAGGTGAGAGATGGGAGGAGAGGTGAAGTGTTTCTACCGTGAGAGGGGAAAGAAGAAGCGGTGAGGAGAGGTATTTCTATGGGAGGAAGGAGGGAGGTGTTTCTGTGAGTTGAAGGAGGAAAGATGTGGTGAGAAGAGATGTTTCTGTCATAGGAGAGGGGGAACTGTTGAGGTGAGGTGTTCCTGTGGTTGGAGGAAGGGAAGAGGTGATGAGGGAGGATTTTCTGTGCTGTGGGAGAGAGGGGTGGTGAGGGAGGTGCTTCTGTGGTGGGAAGGAGGGAAGAGTTGGTGAATGAGGTATATCTGTGGAGGGAGAGAGGGAAGATGTGGGGAGGGAGGTGTTTCTGTGATGGGAAGAGGTGGTGAGTGAGGTGTTTCTGTGATGGTAGAGAGGGAAGAGGTGGTGAGGGAGGTATTCCTGTGGTGGAAGTGAGAGAAAAGATGGTGAGGTGATGTGTTTCTGTGGTGGGAGGGAGGGATGAGGTGGTGAGAGAAGTGTTTCTGTTGCAGGAAGAGGGAAAAGGTTCAGAGGGAGGTGTTTCTGTTGTGGGAGGGAGTCAAGAGGTGGTGAGGAGAGGTGCTTCTGGGGCGGGAGAGTGGGAAGAGGTGGTGAGGGAGGTGTTTCTGTGGAGGGAGAGAGGGAAGATGTGGTGAGGGAGGTGTTTCTGTGGTGGGAGAGAGGAAAGAGGTGGTGAGTGAGGTGTTTCTGTGGTGGGAGGGAGGGAAGAAGTGAGGGGAGGTGTTTCTGCGGTGGGAGAGAGGAAAGAGGTGGTGAGGGAGGTGTTTCTGTGGTGGGAGAGAGGGAAGATGTGGTGATTGAGGTGTTTCTGTGGTGGGAGGGAGGAAAGAGGTAGTGAGGGGAGGTGTTTCTGTGGCATGACAGAGGGAAGAGGTTCGGAGGGAGGTGCTTCTGTGGTGGGAGAGAGGGAAGAGATGGTGAGGGAGGTGTTTCTGTGGTGGGAGAGAGAGAAGGTGTGTTGATGGAGGTGTTACTGTGATGGGAAGAGGTGGTGAGTGAAGGGTTTCTGTGGTGGGAGAGAGGGAAGAGGTGGTGAGGGAGGTATTCCTGTGGTGGAAGTGAGAGAAAAGGTGGTGAGGGGATGTGTTTCTGTAGTGGGAGAGAGGGAAGAGGTGGTGAGGGAGGTGTTTCTGTGGTGGGAGGGAGGAAAGAGGTAGTGAGGGGAGGTGTTTCTGTGGCATGACAGAGGGAAGAGGTTCGGAGGGAGGTGCTTCTGTGGTGGGCGAGAGGGAAGAGATGGTGAGGGAGGTGTTTCTGTGGTGGGAGAGAGAGAAGGTGTGTTGATGGAGGTGTTACTGTGATGGGAAGAGGTGGTGAGTGAGGGGTTTCTGTGGTGGGAGAGAGGGAAGAGGTGGTGAGGGAGGTATTCCTGTGGTGGAAGTGAGAGAAAAGGTGATGAGGGGATGTGTTTCTGTGGTGGGAGGGAAGGAAGAGGTGGTGAGAGAAGTGTTTCTGTGGCAGGAAGAGGGAATAGGTTCAGAGGGAGGGGTTTTTGTGGCGTGACAGAGGAAAGAGGTTCGGAGGGAGGTGCTTCTGTGGTGCGAGAGGGGAAGAGGTGGTGAGGGAGGTGTTTCTGTGGTGGGAGGGAGGGAAGAGGTGGTGAGGGGAGTTGTTTCTGTGGTGGGAGAGAGGGAAGAGGTGGTGAGGGAGATGTTTCTGTGGTGGAAAGGAGGGAAGAGTTGGTGAACGAGGTATTTCTGTGGAGGGAGAGAGGGAAGATGTGGTGAGGGAGGTGTTTCTGTGGTGGGAGAGAGGGAAGAGGTGGTGAGGGAGGTGTTTCTTTGGTGGGAGAGAGGGAAGTTGTGTTGATGGAGGTGTTTCTGTGATGGGAAGAGGTGGTGAGTGAGGTGTTTCTGTGATGGTAGAGAGGGAAGAGGTGGTGAGGGAGGTATTCTTGTGGTGGAAGTGAGAGAAAAGATGGTGAGGTGATGTGTTTCTGTGGTGGGAGGGAGGGAAGAGGTGGTGAGAGACGTGTTTCTGTGGCAGGAAGAGGGAATAGGTTCGGAGGGAGGTGTTTCTGTGGTTGTAAGGGAGCTGCTTCTGTGGTGGTAGGGAGGAAAGAGGTGATGAGGGGAGGTGTTTCTGTGATGTAAGTGAGGGAAGAGGTGGTGAGGGAGGAGTTTTTGTTTCCAGAGAGAGGGAAGATGTGGGGAGGGAGGAGTTTCTTTGGTGGAAGGGATGGAAGAGGTGATGAGGGAGATGTTTCTGTGGTGGGAGGGATGGATGAGCTGGGGAGGGAGGGGTTTCTATGGTGGGAAACAGGGAAGAGATAGTGAGGGAGGAGCTTCTGTGGTGGGAGGGATGGAAGAGGTGGTGAGTGAGATATTTCCGTGGTGGGTGGGAGGGAGGGAAGAGGTGGTGAGGGAGGTGTTTCAGTGGTGGGAGGGATGGAAGAGGTGGTGAGTGAGGTGCTTCTGTGGTGGGAGGGGTGGTGAGGGCGGTTTTTCCGTGGTGGGTGGGAACGAGGGAAGAGGTGGTGAGGGAAGTGCTTCTGTGGCTGGAGAGAGGGAAAAGGTTAGGAGGGAGGTGTTTCTGTGGTGGGAGAGAGAATGGGTGGTGGGGGAGGTGTTTCTTTGGTGGGAGAGAGGGAGGTGATGGTGAGGGAGGTGCTTCTGTGGTGGGAGGAAGGGAAGAGGTTGTGAGGGAGGTGTTTCTGTGGTGGGAGAGAGAGAAGAGGTGGTGAGGGAGGTGTTTCTGTGGTGGGAGAGAGGGAAGATGTGGTGAGTGAGGTGTTTCTGTGGTGGGAGAGAGGGAAGAGGTGGTGAGGGAGGTGTTTCTGTGGTGGGAGGGAGGGAAGAGATGGTGAGGGAGGTGTTTTTGTGGTGGGAGGGAGGAAAGAGGTTCAAAGGGAGTTGTTTCTGTGGTGGGAGGGAGGAAAGAGGTTCAGAGGGAGGTGCTTCTGTCGTGGGAGGGAGGGAAGAGGTGATGAGGAACGTGTTTCTGTGGTGGGAGGAAGGGAAGAGGTTCGGAGGGAGGTGTTTCTATGGTGGGAGGAAGGGAAGAAGTTCGGAGGGATGAGTTTCTGTGCTGGGAGGGAGGGTAGAGGTGGTGAGGGGAGGTGTTTCTGTGGTGCGAAAGAGGTGATGAGGGAGGGGTTTCTGTGATGGGAGGGAGGGAAGAAGTTGTGAGGGAGGTGTTTCTGTGGTGGGAGAGAGGCAAGAGGTTCGGAGGGTGGTGTTTCTGTGGTGGGAGGGAGGGTAGAGGTGGTGAGGGGATGTGTGTCTGTGGTAGGAAAGAGTTGTTGAGGGGATGTGTTTCTGTGGTGGGAGAGAGGGAAGATGTGGTGAGGGAGGGGCTTTTGTGGTGGGAGGGAGTGAAGAGGTTGTGAGGGAGGTGTTTCTGGGAGAGAGGGAAGAGGTGGTGAGGGAGTGGCTTCTATGGTGGGAGGGAGGGAAGAGGTTGTGAGGGAGGTGTTTCTGTGCTGGGAGAGAGGGAAGAGATGGTGAGGGAGGTGTTTCTGTGGCGGGAGAGAGGGAAGAGCTTCAGAGGGAGGGTCTTCAGTGGTGGGAGGGAGGGAAGAGGTGATGAGGAAGGTGTTTCTGTGATGGGAGTGAGGGAAGAGGTGATGAGGGAGGAGTTTCTGTGCTGGGGTAGAGGGAAGAGGTGGGGATGGACGGAGGTACGAGGTAGTGTTGGAGGAGTTTCTATGGTGGGAGGGAGGGAACAGGTGATGGGGGAGGTGTTTCTGTGGTGGGAGACAGGGAAGAGGTGGTGAGGGAGGGGCTTCTGTGGTGGGAGGGATGGAAGAGGTGCTGAGTGAGGTGTTTCTGTAGTGGTTGGGAGGGTGGGAAGAGGTGGTGAGGGAGCTGCTTCTGTGGTGGGAGGGAGGGAAGAGGTGATGAGGGGAGGGGTTTCTGTGATGTAAGTGAGGGAGGAGTTTCTGTTTTCAGAGAGAGGGAAGAGGTGAGGAGGGACGGATGGAGGAGTTTCTGTGGTGGAAGGGAGGGAAGAGGTGATGAGGGAGATGTATCTGTGGTGGGAGGGATGGAAGAGGTGGGGAGGGAGGGGTTTCTGTGGTGGGAGGGATGGAAGAGGTGGTGAGTGAGGTGTTTCTGTGGTGGGTGGGGTGGTCAGGGAGGTTTTTCCGTGGTGGGTGGGAGGGAGGGAAGAGGTGGTGAGGGAAGTGTTTCTGTGGCTGGAGAGAGGGAAACGTTTTGGAGGGAGGTGTTTCTATGGTGGGAGGGAGGGAAGAGATGGTGAGGGAGGAGCTTCTGTGGTGGGAGAGGGAATAGGTGGTGAGGGAGGTGTTTCTATGGTGGGAGAGAGAGAGGTGATGGTGAGGCAGGTGCTTCTGTGGTGGGAGGGAGGGAAGAGGTTGTGAGGGCAGTGTTTCTGTGGTGGCAGAGAGAGAAGAGGTGGTGAGGGAAGTGTTTCTGTGGCGGGAGAGAGGGAAAAGGTTCGGAGGGAGGAATTTCTGTGGTGGAAGGGAGGGAAGAGGTGATGAGGGAGATGTTTCTGTGGTGGGAGGGAGGTAAGAGGTTCGGAGGGACATGTTTCTGTGATGGGAGGGAGGGAAGAGGTGGTGAGGGAGGGGCTTCTGTGGTGGGAGAGGGAATAAGTGGTGAGGGAGGTGTATCTTTGCTGGGAGGGAGGGAAGTCGTGGTGAGGGAGGTGCTTCTGTGGTGAGGGAGGGGCTTCTGTGGTGGGAGAGGGAATAGGTGGTGAGGGAGGTGTTTCTTTGCTGGGAAGGAGGGAAGTGGTGGTGATGGAGGTGCTTCTGTGTTGAGGGAGGGGCTTTTGTGGTAGGAGGGAGGGAATAGGTTGTGTGGGAGGTGTTTCTGTGGTGGGAGAGAGAGAAGAGATGGTGAGGGAAGTGTTTCTGTGGTGGGAGAGAGGGAAGAGGTGGTGAGGGAAATGTTTCTGTAGTGGGAGAGAGGGAAGTGGTGGTGAGGGAAGTATTTCTGTGGTGCGAGAGAGAGAAGAGGTGGTGAGGGAAGTGTTTCTGAGGTGATGAGGGAGGGTCTTCAGTGGTGGGAGGGAGGGAAGAGGTTCAGAGGGAGGAGTTTCTGTGGTGGGAGAGAGGGAAGAGATGGTGAGGAAGGTGCTTCTGTGGTGGGAGGGAGGGAAGAGGTGATGAGGAAGGTGCTTCTGTGGTGGTAGGGAGGGAAGAGGTGATGAGGGAGGTGCTTCTGTGGTGGGAGGGAGGGAGGGAAGAGATGGTGAGGAAGATGCTTCTGTGGTAGGAGGGAAGAGGTGATGAGGGAGGTACCTCTGTGGTGGGAGGGAGGGAGGGAAGAGATGGTGAGGAAGATGCTTCTGTGGTGGGAGGGAAGAGGGTGATGAGGGAGGGCTTCTGTGGTGGGAGGGAGGGAAGAGGTGATGAGGAATGTGCTTCTGTGATGGGAGGGAGGGAAGAGATGGTGAGGAAGGTGCTTCTGTGGTGGTAGGGAGGGAGGGAAGAGATGGTGAGGAAGATGCTTCTGTGGTGGGAGGGAAGAGGTGATGAGGGAGGTGCTTCTGTGGTGGGAGGGAGGGAAGAGATGGTGAGGGAGGGGCTTCTGTGGTGGGAGGGAGGGAAGAGGTGATGAGGGAGGTGTTTCTGTGGTGGGAGGGAGGGAAGAAGTGATGAGGGAGGTGTTTCTGTGGTGGGAGGGAGGGAAGAGGTGATGAGGGAGGTGTTTCTGTGGTGGGAGGGAGGGAAGAGGTTCGGAGGGATGTGTTTCTGTGATGGGAGGGAGGGCAGAGGTGGTGAGGGAGGTGTTTCTTTGGTGGGAGGGAGGGAAGTCGTGGTGAGGGAGGTGCTTCTGTGGTGAGGGAGGGGCTTCTGTGGTGGGAGAGGGAATAGGTGGTGAGGGAGGTGTTTCTTTGGTGGGAAGGAGGGAAGTGGTGGTGAGAGAGGTGCTTCTGTGGTGAGGGAGGGGCTTTTGTGGTAGGAGGGAGGGAATAGGTTGTGTGGGAGGTGTTTCTGTGGTGGGAGAGAGAGAAGAGGTGGTGAGGGAAGTATTTCTGTGGTGCGAGAGGGAGAAGAGATGGCGAGGGAAGTGTTTCTGTGGTGGGAGAGAGGGAAGAGGTGATGAGGGAAGTATTTCTGTGGTGGGAGAGAGGGAAGAGGTGGTGAGGGAAGTATTTCTGTGGTGCGAGAGAGACAAGAGGTGGTGAGGGAAGTGTTTCTGAGGTGATGAGGAAGGTGCTTCTGTGGTGGTAGGGAGGGAAGAGGTGATGAGGAAGGTGCTTCTGTGGTGGGAGAGAGGGAAAAGGTGATGAGGGAGGGTCTTCAGTGGTGGGAGGGAGGGAAGAGGTGATGAGGAAGGTGCTTCTGTGGTGGGAGGGAGGGAAGAGGTGATGAGGAAGGTGTTTCTGTGGTGGGAGGGAGGGAAGAGGTGATGAGGGAGGTGCTTCTGTGGTGGGAGGGAGGGAAGAGGTGATGAGGGAGGGTCTTCAGTGGTGGGAAGGAGGGAAGAGGTGATGAGGGAGGGTCTTCAGTGGTGGGAAGGAGGGAAGAGGTGATGAGGAAGGTTCTTCTGTGGTGGGAGGGAGGAAAGAGGTGATGAGGAAGGTGCTTCTGTGGTGGGAGGGAGGGAAGAGATGGTGAGGAAGGTGCTTCTGTGGTGGGAGGGAGGGAAGAGGTGATGAGGGAGGTGCTTCTGTGATGGGAGGGAGGGAAGAGATGTTGAGGAAGGTGCTTCTGTGATGGGAGGGAGGGAAGAGATGTTGAGGAAGGTGCTTCTGTGATGGGAGGGAGGGAAGAGATGGTGAGGAAGGTGCTTCTGTGGTGGGAGGGAGGGAGGGAAGAGATGGTGAGGAAGATGCTTCTGTGGTGGGAGGGAAGAGGTGATGCGGGAGTTGCTTCTGTGGTGGGAGGGAGGGAAGAGATGGTGAGGGAGGGGCTTCTGTGGTGGGAGGGAGGGAAGAGGTGGTGAGGAATGTGCTTCTGTGATGGGAGGGATGAAGAGATGGTGAGGAATGTGCTTCTGTGGTGGGCGGGTGGGTGGGAAGAGATGGTGAGGAAGATGCTTCTGTGGTAGGAGGGAAGAGGTGATGAGGGAGGTGCTTCTGTGGTGGGAGGGAGGGAAAGATGGTGAGGGAGGGGCTTCTGTGGTGGTGGGAGGGAAGAAGTGATGAGGAGGTGTTTCTGTGGTGGGAGGGAGGGAAGAGTTGATGAGGTAGGGTGTTTTTCTGTGGGTGGGAGGGGAGGGAGAGGTTCGGAGGGATGTGTTTTCTGTGATGGTAGGGGAGGGGCAGAGGTGGTGAGGGAGGGTGTTTCTTTTGTGGTGGAGGGAAGTCGTGTTGATGGAGGTGCTGTTGTGGAGGGAGGGGCTTCTGTGTTGGGAGTGGGAATAGGTGGTGTGGGAGGTGTTTTTTTGGTGGGATGGTGGGAAGTGGTGGTGAGAGATGTGCTTCTGTGGTGAGGGAGGGGCTTTTGTGGTTGGAGGGAGGGAATAGGTTGTGTGGGAGGTGTTTCTGTGGTGGGAGAGAGAGAAGAGGTGGTGAGGGAAGTATTTCTGTGGTGCGAGAGAGACAAGAGGTGGTGAGGGACGTGTTTCTGTGGTGGGAGAGAGGAAATAGGTTATGAGGGAAGTATTTCTTTTGGTGGGAGAGATGGAAGAGGTGGTGATGGAAGTATTTTCTTTGGTTCGAGAGATACCAAGAGGTGGTGAGTAAGTGTTTCTGAGGTGATGAGGAAGGTGCTTCTGTGGTGGTAGGGAGGGAAGATGTGATGAGGGAAGGTGCTTGCTGTGGGTGTGGAGAGAGGGATCAAAACGGTGATGAGGTGAGGGTCTTCAGAGTGGTGGGAGAGGATCGTAGAGGTGATTGATGAAGGTGCTTCTTCTCTGTGGATGGGAGGGAGGAAGAGGTTGATTAGGAAGGTGTTTTTTCTTGTGGTGTGAGGGGAGGGAATAGTGGATGAAGGGAGGGATTGCTTCTGTGGTGGAGGGAGGGAAGAGGTGTATGAGGGAGGGTCTTCAGTGGTGTGAAGGAGGGAAGAGAGTTGATGAGAGGAGGGTCTTCAAGTGGTGGTAAGGATGGGAAGAGGTGATGAGAAAGTGTCTTCTGTGGTGGGAGGGAAGGAAAGAGGTATTAGGGAAGCGTCTTGCATCCTTCTGTGGTGGGAGGGGGAGGGAAGATGATGGTGAGGGAAGGTTGCTGGTCTGTGGTGGGAGGGAGGGAAGTAGGGTGATGAGGGAAGGGGTGCTAATCTGTGATTTGAGAGGGTATGTAAGAGGGATGTTGAATGAAGGTGCTTTCTGTGATGGTGGAGTGGATGGAAAGAGATGGTTATGAGGAAGGTGCGTCGGAGTCTTGTGATGGTAGGATATGGATATATGAGAAAATGGTGAGGAAGGGCTTCCTTCTGTGGTGGTGTGAGGGAGGGATGGGACAGGGAGATGGATGAGGAAAGATGCTTCTGTGGTGGTGGAGGGAAGGGGAGGTTGATGCGTGGAGTTTGCTTTCTGTGGTGGGATGAGGTGAAGAGATGGTGAGTGGAGTGGCTTCTGTGTTGGGAGGGGAGGGAAAGAGGGTGGTGAGGAAGGAATGTTGCTCTCTGTGGAAATGGTTGGGTGAGGTGAGGGGAAGAACGCTGTTTGAGGAAGGTGGTCTCTTTGCGTTAGGGGAGGAGGAGAAGAGGTGATGATGGTGTGCTTCTTGCTTGCTTTCTCTTCTGTGCACTGGGAGGAGAGGGAAGAGATGTGTATGAGGAAGGTTGCTTTCTGTGAAATGGTGCGGGAAGGGAAGAGAAGGTGAGGCAAGGGTGCTTCTGGGGTGGGAGGGAGGGATGGAAGAGATGGTTGATTAAGATGCTTCTTGTGGTGGGAGGGTATAGTGCTTGATGCAGGAAGTTGCCTCTGTGGAGGGAGGGATGGAAGAGCTGATGGAGGGAGGGGGGCTTCCTGTGGAGTATGGGGGCGGGGGGGGGAGTGGGGAATGGGATGGGAAGAAGGTGATGAGGGAGGGTTGTTCATTGGGCTGGAATGACAGGTGACCTTTTTGAGGTGATTAGGTAGGGATGTATTCAGGTGGTTGCATAGAGTGTGGACGCGTTGATTGAGTTAGTGTCTTCAGTGGGTTGAGAGGAGTGCGGGTAGAACGGTGATGCTAGAGAAGGTTCTTTCTGGGCTGAGGAGGGAGGGAAGAGGTGATGAGTGAGGTGCTTCAGTGGTGGGATGGGAGGGAATAGGGTGATTGAGGCGAGGGTCTTCATACGTGGTGGGAAGGGAGCTGAAGAGGTGATGATGGAGGTGCTTCATTGTGGTAGGGAAGGGAGAGGTGATTGAGGGAAGGGTCTTTCCCAGTGGTTGGGAGGTGAAGGAAGAGGTGGTGAAGCATTATGGGAGGAAGGAGTTCTTCCCCCCCAGTGGTGGGGATGGGAGAGGTAGGTAATAGGTGAGATGGGAGGTTGCGGTCCCTGTGGTTAGAGGGGAGGTGACTATAGTTGGATGCAGGGAAAAGGTGCTTCATTGGTGGTTGAGGGGCGGAAAATGTTGAATGATGTACCGGTGATCTTCTGTGGTGAGAGTTCGTGGAAGAGGTGGTTGAGGAGAGGACTGGTGCTTCTGTGGTGTGGGGGCAGGGATTGCAGAGGTTTATGAAGGGATTTGCTTCAGTGGTGGCGATGGAGGGAAGAGGTGATGAGGGAAGGTTGCTTTCTGTAGGTGGTAGGGAGGTTCAGAATGCTGATGAGGTAATTGCTTCCTGTGGTGGGAGGGAGGGCAGAGGTGGATGAGGGAGGTGCTTCTTGTGGTGGGGTGAGGGAGGGAAAAGATGTTGATGCATTTCTGGTCCTTCCCCAGGTAGAATGGGATTGCGTGACAGAAGAGTGGTGATAGAATGAAGGTGCTTCTGTGGTGGGCCGGGAGGGTAGTGGAAAGGGATTTAATAGGGAGTGATTATAAGTGCTTCTGTGGTGGGAGGGATGGAGGGAAAGAGGTGGATGAGGGATGGTTCTTTCTTGTGGTGGGGAGGTAGGGCAGAGTGGCTGATGCGGTATTTGTCTTCAGCGTGATGGGAAGGTGGATGGAAATAGGTACTGTGATGAGAGGACGCGGACTGCTTCGTTTCTCTCTTCTGTCTCATCTGTGTGGTGGGAGGGGAAGTGAAGAGGGTGATGATGCACTGCTTGTTCAGTGGGGGTGGGAGGGAGGGAAGAGGTGATGGAATGAATGTTCTTCTGTGGTGGGAGGGATGGGAATAGGTGATGAGGATGTGCTTCTCTGTGTGTGATGGAGAGGAAGATGTGATGGAGGAAGGTGGCTTTCCAGTGGTTGGGGGAAGGGATGGAAGAGAGCGGTAGGGTGATGAGGAAGGTGCGTCTCTGGTTGTGGGAGGGAGGGAAGAGGTGATGAAGGTATGGTCCTGTCAGTTGTGTGGGAGGGACGGACAGATGGGATGAAGGGGACAGGTTGGCTTCTGTGGTGGGAGGGAAGAGGTGATGAGGGAGATGCTTCTGTGGTGGGAGGGAGGGAAGAGATGGTGAGGAAGGTGCTTCTGTGGTGGGAGGGAGGTAAGAGGTGATGAGGAAGGTGCTTCTGTGGTGGGAGGGAGGGAAGAGGTGATGAGGGAGGTGCTTCAGTGGTGAGAGGGAGGGAAGAGGTGATGAGGGAGGGGCTTCAGTGGTGGGAGGGAGGGAAGAGGTGATGAGGGAGGGTCTTCAGTGGTGGGAGGGAGGGAAGAGGTGATGAGGGAGGTTCTTCAGTGGTGGGAGGGAGGGAAGAGGTGATGAGGGAGTTGCTTCTGTGGTGGGAGGGAGGGAAGAGGTGGTGAGGGAGGTGCTTCTTTGGTGGGAGGGAGGGAAGAGGATGGTGAGTGGAGGGGCTTCTGTGGTGGGAGGGAGGGAAGGAAGAGGTGATGAGGGAGGTGCTTCTGTGGTGGGAAGGGGGGAAGAGGTGATGAGGGAGGGTCTTCAGTGGTGGGAAGGAGGGAAGAGGTGATGAGGAAGGTGCTTCTGTGGTGGGAGGGAGAGGTGTTGAGGGAGGTTCTTCAGTGGTGGTAGGAAGGGAAGAGGTGATGAGGGAGGGTCTTCAGTGGTGGGAGGGAGGGAAGAGGTGATGAGGAAGGTGCTTCAGTGGGGGAGGGAAGAGCTGATGAGGGAGGTGCTTCTGTGGTGGGAGGGAGAGAAGAGGTGATGAGGGAGGTGCTTCAGTGGTGGGAGGGAGGGAAGAGGTGATGAGGAAGGTGCTTCTGTGGTGGGAGGGAGGGAAGAGGTGATGAGGAAGGTGCTTCTGTGGTGGGAGGGAGGGAAGAGGTGATGAGGGATTGTCTTCAGTGATGGGAGTGAGGGAAGAGGTGATGAGGAAGGTGTTTGTTGTGGAAGGAAGGGAAGAGGTGATGAGGGAGGGTGTTCAGTGGTGGAAGGAAGGGAAGAGGTGATGAGGGAGGGTCTTCAGTGGTGGGAGGGAGGGAAGAGGTGATGAGGAAGGTGCTTCTGTGGTGGGAGGGAGGGAAGAGGTGATGAGGAAGGTGCTTCTGTGGTGGGAGGGAGGGAAGAGGTGATGAGGGAGGTGCTTCTGTGGTGAGAGGGAGGGAAGAGGTGGTGAGGAATGTGCTTCTGTGGTGGGAGGGAG
>CM066051.1:98259592-98479307 GCA_033557465.1 Ichthyophis bannanicus | reverse complement strand
CTGCTCAGTGGTTCCGGACCCTCCCTCACATCTCATCCTCTGTCCTGCTCAGTGGTTCCGGACCCTCCCTCACATCTCATCCTCTGTCCTGCTCAGTGGTTCCGGACCCTCCCTCACATCTCATCCTCTGTCCTGCTCAGTGGTTCCGGACCCTCCCTCACATCTCATCCTCTGTCCTGCTCAGTGGTTCCGGACCCTCCCTCACATCTCATCCTCTGTCCTGCTCAGTGGTTCCGGACCCTCCCTCACATCTCATCCTCTGTCTTGCTCTGTGGCCGACGTAAAAACTTTCAGCAAACGCTAAAGAAAATGCTCTTTCTGATAGAGCTATTGATTTCCTTTTTTGCACAGGCCGACAGCCTCAGAAGTTGGCGCGGAGGGTTTTCACTAACAGTCGGGAGCGGTGGCGCCAGCAGAATGTGAATGGTGCCTTTGCCGACCTCCGCCAGCTCATCCCTACCCATCCACCAGACAAGAAACTGAGCAAGAATGAAATCTTACGGCTGGCCATGAGATACATCACCTTCTTGGCTAGACTGCTGGAAGACCAGCTTGCAGGAGAGCCTGGGAAAGCCAGAGACCCCTGCCAAAGGAGCCCTGAAGACCCCCCACAAGTCATCTCCTCCTCACCCACCTCAGGCAGCTACAGCGAAGCAGTGAGCCCAGACAGTGAGGATGGGGAGCACATACATCCGACAGAGAATGGGCATATGTTGGAGGGATCGATGCTGAAAGCCCACCGGTGACAGGAAGGGAAGACTGGCTAAGGACACCACCATGAGATTAAGCGGTCTCAACAGAACTGAGGAGTTTTCACCCGCTACTATACCCTCCACAG
This sequence comes from Ichthyophis bannanicus, assembly GCA_033557465.1. NCBI lineage: Eukaryota > Metazoa > Chordata > Amphibia > Gymnophiona > Ichthyophiidae > Ichthyophis > Ichthyophis bannanicus. The sequence continues at coordinate 98,478,469 of CM066051.1, read as the reverse complement.
CTCGGCGCTGCTGGGGGCCTCAAAACAGCATGGATAATGGTGGGAAAATCCCCTCTAATATCTGAGGCAAGTTTGTGCCAGCCTCAGCTAAGGCTTCACCCATCTCAAGGAAGAGTGGAAGGTGTGTTCCATGAAGGAACTGCCCCTCCTCAGGGCATGATTGGGTGCCCCTTCCCATACTCAGGAACAGTATGCAGGCTCAAGAACATCTCTTCAAAGTTGGAAAGCTGACAGGAACCTTTCAGGGTGCTCTCTTGCTTCTCTGGAGTCTTCGTCGGATCTTATCCTTGGGTCTCTTTTCCTTTTGATGTTTTATTTCATATGTGTTCCTATTTTGTAATAAATGGTGTGTACTTTTATTATCAGCAAGCTCTCGGCCTTTAAAGATATCTCTCCCCGAATCTGCCTTCATGCTTTATGTGTATCAATTTGGGCCTGCATTTCTGATGTTGAGCAGGACAGTAGCATCCCCTTTGATTTACTTAGAAGATTCATAACAGCAGAAGTGGATGAGTTTGAAGGAACATTTAATTAAGGAGAGAAACTTTATTAATGCTGAAATATGTCCCAGAGGAATACAATATATATTTGAATCAAAAAAATAAAGGAGGGGGGGTGGCTCTTAACAATGTTGTTCATTTTAACTGATGGTTGAATGACCTCTATGAATAAATAGATTTTATTTTGGCTAGTAATGGTGTTTTGAGGGAGATATTTGGAAGGAGCAGTCACTGGTGCACTGAGTGGATTCAGGGGTGAAAAGATGGGGATCAGCCAATCTGAGGGCTGCGGAGGCTGCGCGCGTATCGCGATACCTGCTCAGGCATCCTGGCTTGATTACTGTCTATGATTTCCAGAGCATGCAAACTGGGAAAGATGCAAAAAAAAAAATAGACCTGGCATGTATGTTCCTGTAAAATCAGTCACCTGGCTAGGGAGATGTCTCAGTGGCTCTCTGTCTGTTCTCTTTTAGTTTCAACAAAAAAGATCAACCCTGAAAGAGGGTGGGTGGGTAACTGTGCTCAGGGTTTGCGGTTATCTGCCTGTATATGGTGAGAGCAGCGGTTACTGCTGTGTCATTAGCTGCCCCTCATTCGCAGCTCTCTTCGGAGCTGAAATACAAACCAGCAGAGCTGCCAAGTTACCCAATTCCAGGAGGGAGAGTTTAGACCTGTCGGAGATTTCTGACAGCCCCATCCTGGTACCTTATGGGACCTGCCCACACTGATTCCAAAGGGTAGAATCAGGGGCTGCAAATCCTACACTGCTTTGGGTTGTAAGTTCAACACCAGGACTGGACCTCGGTAACTCAGCAGCTCTAAATCTAGTCAGAGAACATGGTGTAATTCAGAGAGGAATAGAAAGTTGATCAATGACGAGCATCACTTAAAAGCAAAGAGGAAGAAAGAGTGCGCCCTTGCATAGTAAATGACAGCAGATAGAGAGGGACTGGTCCATAAGGTGTACAGCTGCACCTGCCACTCTATGCAGGTTACCCCCCCCCCCCCCTTCTCTGTTTTATGAAGTTATTTCCGTTTGCTTTGATTCCATCCTGATCTCTCTAGGTCTGCCCCACGCCTCTTTGGATGCCTTCCCTGTATTTGTCCCCACCACCTGCATCGGGAGGGCATTCCAAGCATCCAACACTCTTTCTGTGAAAACGTATTTCCTGACGTTGCCTTTCAGTTTACCCCCTTGCTGCTTCATTTCATGTCCTCTAGTTCTACAGCTTCCCCGTCTTTGAAAAAGGTTAGTTTGTTCATTGATACCCTTTAAGTATTTAAAGATCTGTGTCATATCTCCCCTGTCCCTCTCTCCTCTAGGGTATACATACTTAGGTCTTCAAGTCTTTCCTCATATCACTTTTGGCATAGATCCCATAGCATCTTGGTCACCTTCCTTTGAACTGTTTCAAGTCTTTTTATATCCTTTGTGAGATACGGTCTCCAAAACTGAACACTATACTCCAAGTGCGGCCTCACCAATGACCTGTGCAGGGGCATTAGTACCTCCTCCTTCCTGCTGGTTAGTCCTCTCTATGCAGCTCGGCATCCTCCTGGCTTTGGCCACCACCTTGTCGCATTGTTTCACCACCACCCTGAGATCCTCAGATACTATAACCCCGAGGTCCCTGGACGCCAGCCTCTCGCCCCTTATCACGTACAGTTCCTTTGGGTTCCGCATGCCAAAAGCATCACTCTGCAGCTCTTGACATTAAATCTTAGCCACCATGCGTTTGACCATTTTTCTAATTTTTGTAGATCTTTTCTGATGTTGTCTACTCTCTCCAGAGTCTCCATTCTTTGCAATCTTCGTGTCATCTACAAAAAAAGCAATTTTTTAACCCATTCGGCAATATCACCCTCAAAGACATTGAACAGTAGCAGTCCCAGGACCAATCCCCTGAGGCGCCGCACTACTCACCCTCCTTTCTTCAGAGTGAGTTCCATTCATCACGACCCTCTGTAATCTGCCAATCAACCAGTTCTTGATCCAATTCAAGCTCATTGTCACATGATAAATTTATTCAGAGGGCTAATGAGATTTGGGGTATAGGGGATATGAACTTTGCACAGCCCATGTTGTACCCCGCGGATTTCTAATAGACTGTTTTCAAATGAAACTGAGGTGGGGCGCTTTCTCTCTGAAAATTGCCCAGGAGATCCTGCAAGCATGTCCAACAGGGGTAAGATGCCACAGGTACATCTAAAAATCCCCCCTCCCTCCGTACCACAAAAAAAAACACAATGAGGGGGGATCATTTTCATCCAGCTATGGAGGGCACCTCCAGCCAGTGGGGGCCCCAGGGAAGAGGGGGCCTACTTGCAGCTGTTCCCAGATCTTCTGAGGTTGACTCTCCCACTCTGGGGCCTTTTCCACAGTTATCATGGGGGGGGAGGAGGTGAGCGCCATGAATTATACTACTACTCAGAAGCTTTGTGTGGCACTGGGCAAAAGGATGCGTTTTGTAATGCCCTGGACCAGCCCCCTTAAATCTGGAAGAGGAAAGTCAATGAAGGGCTGTTTCCTTGTGGTTTTCGGATCTTGACTCACCTAGTCTCCTTTGTGTTTCCTTATCATCCCATGTCTACAGCTACTGTGTTGTCTGTCTTAACTAGACTGTAAGTTCTGATGCGCAGGGACCGTCGTTTACATGTGTCTGTGCAGTGCTGCGAATGTCTTGTAGCGCTATACAAATGTTCACGGTAGTAGTAGTGGTATTAATATTTATTGAAGTTTACACACAATAAAGGTTCTGCAATGTACACTTCTAACTCACTGCCATACCCAGCGAGCCTTAAGCCATCCCTAAACCCCCAAAGCCAAAAAACAGGAACTAGTTGAAAGAGAGATGAACACTGTGGAAGAGAAACATTCTGGCTACCATTGCTCTGGTGAAGGGATTCATCGCCACACCACCATGAAACTCTGTCTAAAGACGACCTCCTCCGAGGATGCCACGCTTGCCAGTCTTCCTCTGCCTAGAGGTTACTGCCACTGGCCATTCAGCGGAAGGTCAAGAAAGCCCCGAGGATGCCACGTTTGCCAGTCTTCCTCTGCCTAGAGCTTACTGCCACTGGCCATTCAGCGGAAGGTCAAGAAAGCCCCGAGGATGCCACGTTTGCCAGTCTTCCTCTGCCTAGAGCTTACTGCCACTGGCCATTCAGCGGAAGGTCAAGAAAGCCCCGAGGATGCCACGTTTGCCAGTCTTCCTCTGCCTAGAGGTTACTGCCACTGGCCATTCAGCGGAAGGTCAAGAAAGCCCCGAGGATGCCACGTTTGCCAGTCTTCCTCTGCCTAGAGCTTACTGCCACTGGCCATTCAGCGGAAGGCCATGAAAGCCCCGAGGTTTCAGCTGTAGACAATTGATCCCTGTCCAATATGCATATAGCAGGATCCAGCATGACTTTGCCCTGCCTTTTTCCAATCCATCTGCGGCACGGCGCACTATCTTTAGTATATTTTAGCCTTTGACTTTCTGATGTTCTGAATTGCTGCCCTGATCATCTGTTCTCACATTATTTCCCCCTCCCTGCACACGCGGCTCCATTTCCCATTGCGGACTCAGTTTTGTTTGAACACTCCTCTTAGTGGTTTCACCTATTCACACATCACCACATAAGAACTGCCATACCAAGACCAAGAACCATCAAGCCTAGACCAAGAACCATCAAGCCAAGACCAAGAACCATCAAGCCTAGACCAAGAACCATCAAGCCCAGTATCCTGTTTCCAACAGTGGCCTAATCCAGGTCACAAGTACCTGGCAGGTTCCTCAAAGACACACAGGTTCCACAATGCTTGTATTGGGGCAAGCAGTGGATTTCCCGGGTCCTCTTTAATGATGATTTATGGACCTTTCCTCCAGGAACTTATCCAAACCTTTTTCGAACCCAGCTACACTAACAGCTTTTACTACATCCTCAGGTAATGAATTCCAGATTTTGATTACACGCTGAGTAAAAAAATATTTTCTCTTATTAGTCTTAAATAGGTTACCCTGTAGCTTCATTGCATGTCCCCTAGTCTTTCTACTTTTTGATGGTGCAAACAATCGATCTACGTTTACCCGTTCCACTCCGTTCATTAATTTATAGACTTCTATCATATCTCCCCTCAGCCATCTCTTTTCCAGGTTGAAGAGCCCTAACCTTTTAAGCCTTTCCTCATAGGAGTATCCTTCCATCCCCTTTACCATTTCGGTGGCTCTACTCTACCTTTTCTAATTCTGCTGTATCCTTTTTAAGATATTGCGACCAGAATTGCACAAATATTCAAGGTGCGGTCGCACGATGGAATGATACAGAAGCATTGGTTTTATTCTCCATTCCTTTCCTTATGATACCTAGCATTCTATTTGCCTTCTTGGCCGCCACCGCACATTGGGTGGAGGGTTTCAAAGTATTATTCACAATGACACCTCAATCTTTTTCCTGGGTGGTGGTTCCTAATGTGAAACCTTGCATTTTATAACCATAATTTGGGTTGTTCTTTCCTAGTTGCATAACTTTGCACTTGTCCATTTTAAATTTAATCTGTCATTTGAACGTCCAGTCTTCCAATTTATCAAGGTCCTCTTGCAATTTTTCACAATCCTCTTGGGTTTTAACAACTTTGAATAATTTTGTGTCATCTGCAAATTTGATTACCTCACTCGTTATTCCCATTTCCAGATCATTTACAAATATGTTAAAAAGCAGTGGACCCAGCACAGATCCCTGGGGTACTCCACTATTCACAGCTCCTGATTAACAGTAGTACACTGCCTCCTATCCCATGACTTTTTAATTTTGCCAAGAGTCTCTCATGAGTGACCTTGTCAAAGGCTTTTCTGAAAATTCAGATACACTATATCGACCGGCTCACCTTTGTCTACCTGTTTATTCACACCTTCAAAAAAATAAAACAGATTAGTAAAACAAGACTAGAGCCATGTTGGCTTTTTTCCCATTAAATGATGACTATCTACATGTTCAGTAATTTTGTTCTTTATAATGGTTTCTACCATTTTGCCCGGTACTGATGTCAGGTTCACCGATCTGTAGTTTCCCGGATCACCCTTGAACCCTTTTTAAAAATTGGCGTTACATTGGCCATTCACCAATCTTCAGGTATTAGATTATTTTAATGATAGTTCACCGATTACTAATAGTAAATCTGAAATCTCATATTTCAGTTCTTTCAACACCCTCTGATGTATACCATCCAGTTGTGGTGATTTGCTGCTCTTTAGTTTATCAAATAGTTGTAATATATCTTCCCGGTTTATCAATATTTCTTTCAATTCTTCTGATGCTTCACCTTTAAATACTATTTCAGTCATGGGTAGCTTCCCTATATCTTCTTTAGTAAAGACCAAAGCAAAGAATTTAATCAGTCTCTCCGCTATGACCTTGTTCCCTCTTAGTGCCCCTTTTACCCCTCTATGATCTAATGGTCCAACTGACTCTCTCACAGGTTTTTTGCTATGAATGTACTTGAAAACGTTTATATTATGCATTTTTGCTTCCACAGCAAGCTTTTTTTCAATTTCTCTCTTTGCCTGACTTATCAATGCCTTGCATCTAACTTGCCAGTGCCTATGTTGTTTCTAGTTTTCGTCATTTGGCTTCTTTTTCCATTTCCTGAAAGATGCTTTTTTGGCTAAAACAGCTTCTCTGACCTCACCTTTAAGCCATGTTGGCAGTTTTTGGACTTCCTTCCACTTTTCTTAAAGTGTGGAATACAGCTGGTCTGGGCTTCCAAGATAGTATTTTTAAGCAACACCCATGCTTGATATAAATCTTTAAGCTTTGCAGCTGCTCCTTTTAGTTTTTTCTTAACTATTTTCCTCATTAACATAGTCTCCCTTTTCAAAGTTAAAAGGTAGTACTGTGGATTTCCTTGCTGTCCTTCCTCCATTTATGAAATCAAACACGATCATGCTATGATCACTATTGCCAAGTGGCTCCAACACCCTTATCTCTTGCACCAGATCTTGTGTTCCACTAAGGACTAAGTCCAAAATGGCTTCCCCTCTGGTCAGTTCATGAGCCAATATCTCCAAGAAGCAGTCATTTATTTCATCTAGAAACTTTATCTCCCTAGCATGTCCTGCCGTGACACTGACCTCACTTCTCTTCCATCTGGAATGGGATCTTCTCCCTACTCCCAGCGCCTTTGCTAAAGCAATCCTGGTTTTTGATGGACCCAGTTTTAGGCAGCTTAAATCTATATCTAAGTTTGTTGAACCACTAGATCCTGCAAGCAGTGGGTGCTGCTCTGGGTTCACTGGGCATCTCTTCTGCTTTAGTACTGTTATTCTTCAGTTATTCAGGGCCTTGCCGAAATATTGGAAGTATTTTCCTCTGAACCATTTCAGCACCGAGTCTGGGGGAGGGGGTATGCAGGCAGTAAGTGTCCATTCCATTTTGTTTTGTAATAACGCATGATATCTAGTAATTATAGGTGTTGTTTAATAATTGCACATGCTGTTTAATGCTCGCTGCATGAAATAACTTACAGTATTATAAAGCAACACAAAAATGCATTTCTCTATCAAGTTCCCTTCTGCAGAAAGATACATGAGCCTAGTTTTCCTTTGAGGTCTGCTCCAGCTTTTCTCCCTTCTGCCTTTTTCTGTGCTCTAATATTGGGTGACTTGTATCTCTACATGAAATCACAGAAGCCAACTTTTCAAAATGATAGGAATGCTTAACTGAATACAAATTACTCCCTGCTGGAGTTTGCTCAATACTGGTAATTGTGTTCCCCCTGGATGATTTAGGTTATCTTTACTAGATGGAAACATCTTGCGACTTCTAGAGAATTCTCTGAGGAGCACAGCACGGGGAAGCTTCGTACTCTAACCTCAGTGTAACCAGGGCTGGCCCTAGGTGAACCTACAGCCAGATGCTGCCCCCCGCCATAGTCCCCTTCCCTTCCTTATTACTCTCTCAACGCCCTTCATCTCCTCTCTCCCCTCTTTCCTTCTCTCTGCCAGCGCTGCTGCTACTGATGACACCAGCACCCTACCTCCGCCAGAGTCTAGCCAAGGCAGCAGAACACAGCAGTAGGCTTTGGAGCGCCCTCATGAGTGTGCTCTCAAGACTTGCATGTCTCACCCCCTCTGACAGGAACATCGAAAGAGATGGGAGGTGGCAGGTCTTAAGCACACACATGCAGTTGCTCAAAGGCCTGTCACTGCATCCTTCGAAGCTGCTGACTGCCCAGTCTGTCACTGTGCTTGCTAGCTATCCCGGGGCTGCGCTTCCATCACCAAAGTGTGCCACCCTAGACAAGCACCCATTCTGCCTAGTGGTAAGGACAGCCCTGACTGTAACACGGCAGGATTCACATGTGCATCTCTCAGTGTCTGTGTGTATAAACGTGCAGTGCTCCCATCAGCAGATAACAGCCCTGGCTGGGGCAGGAGGCACAGCACCCTGATTTCACAGCACGCCAATGCCACCTGCAGGTTCCTTTCTAGATTGCATGCATCAAGACAGAAGGGCAGAGTAGATGCAGGAGACACCTCCGAGCTGAAGGCCAGTGAGGATCAAGAGGTCCAGTCTCTGACCAGTTTCCCACAGACCATTTCTGTGCCAGTCCCAGACATTCCTGGATTCTGTTAAAGGTTTTGCCTCTTCCATCTCCATTGGGAGTCAATTCTATGCATCGGCCAGCCTCTCAAAGAAGCAACATTTACTGCTGTAAATTCCTGTCTACTCCTCTCAGCCCTCCCCCCCCCCCATCCAGAGCCTCAGTCTCTGATCCCCTCCCCTTATTCTAGAACAGTCTTTCCTCCGATTAAGATTCTGTTCTTCTGCATTATTTATACTTGTGAGGTGCTTGACTTTCTTTGATCCGTTATCCCCATGTCTTGGTCTTCCTCTATAGTATCCATTCTTAGGAACTTTGTATGGGTCATGTAGGTGGGGAAAGAGGTGTTGAAACCCACCTGAGTGTTTGCGAGCATATACATAGTGCCTCCAAAGATATGCCTATATTTGAGACAATGTGCAAGCGAGAGGGTTAGTTTATAGCCATGAATGCACAGAAAAGCAACGCCACGTGATGTCATACGTAAGGCTTTTTCTAAAATCACTACATGTATAACTCTACTTTCTGTTCATGTGAAAATGAATAGCGGTCACCCTTCTCCACCTGGCACTGCAGCGTCCCTCTGACCCAACAGGGCTGGAGTCCACATAGATGCAGTCTGCTATGCAGGGTGCCAAGGACAGCGAGGCTTCCTACCTGCATCTGTTTCCTCCTCTGTTACTTTAATCTGAACTCTGATCTTGCTGGGAGGAATATTCCAGGGGGAGGAGGGAGGCTGGAGAAACCAGAGTGAAACTTCTCAAGTGTGGGCAGAAGGGAAGGCCTTCAAAACAACGGCAGGCCTCTGGGAAAGCAAGATGTGAATCCAGCCTCCCACACACACACAGCTCTACCAGTGCACCTCATTGCTGTCTAGCAGTGCCCACTCTGAAGAAGATCTGCTCTTCAACTGTCTGTGCTGTATTCATGCGCTGTGTGTATCAGTGAGATGCCTGTGCAGGGCTCTGATAAAGGTCATTCTTCAGCTGTCTGTGCTGTATTCATGCAGTGTGTCTATCAGTGGGATGCCTATGTCCGGTTCTGATAAAGGTCATTCTTCAGCTGTCTGTGCTGTATTCATGCGGTGTGTGTATCAGTGGGATGCATGCACAGGGCTCTGAAGATCTGCTCTACAGCTGTCTGTGCTGTATTCATGCGGTGTGTATCAGTGGAATGCGTGCACGGGGCTCTGAAGGGGTTAAAGGGGCACTAAGAGGCGACAAAGTGATAGCGGAGAGACTGAATGAATTCTTTGCTTCGGTCTTTACTGAGGAAGATGCAGGGATGTTACTCATGACTGACGTAGTATTTAAAGGTGCAGAAGAATTGAAGGAAATATCGATACATCGGGAAGATGTATTACAACTATTAGATAAACTAAAGAGTAGCAAATCACCTGGGCTGGATGGTCTACATCCAAGGGTGTTGAAAGGACTGAAATATGAGATTGCAGACCTGCTATTAGTAATCTGTGAATTTTCATTTAAATCATCTGTAATACCTGAAGATTGGAGGATCGCCAATGTAACGCCAATTTTTAAAAAGGGTTGTAGGGGTCATCCGGGAAACTACAGACTGGTGAGCCTGATGTCAGTACCGGGAAAAATGGTAGAAACCATCATAAAGAACAAAATTACTCAGCATGTAGATAGTCATGGCCTAATGGGAGACAGCCAACATGGCTTTAGACAAGGAAGATCTTGTCTTACTAATCTGTTATGTTTTTTTGAAGGTGTGAATGAACAGGTGGACAAAGGTGAGTCGGTTGATGTAGTGTATCTGGACTTTCAGAAAGCCTTTGACAAGGTCTCTAATCAGAGACCTTTGGCAAAACTAAAGAGTCATGGGATAGGAGGCAGTGTACTATTGTGGATCAGGAACTGGTTATTTATTTATTTATTTATTTTATTTAACAGTTCTTATATACCGCGCTCTTTGTCATCAGTGCGGTTTACATTAAAACAGTATCACACTTGGTCAGTCAAGTCTGGCCTACGTTTACATATAACAGGGCTTTAACATGGAGGTAAACTGGGGGAAACTATGTACATTTAAACAAATTAGCTGTCGGTGCTCAATTCGCTGTAGGTGACATCTAGCAGACTTACAATCGAGTTAAGATTCTAGCATATCTATGTTGTCAGACAGCATGAGTTTGAGACTGTGGGGTTGGGGGGGGGTGAGGGGACTGGACATTGAGATGTGTAAAGTGCATGAGAAACAGGTGATGTTTGAGGGCCTTTCGAAACTGCTTGAGGTCCCTGATTGCTCTAATGCTGGGAGGGAGTTTGTTCCAGCACCTGGGGGTGTAGTTGACAAATGCCCTATTGATGATTGACTGGTTAAGTTTTGTAGACTCACTTGGTGTGAGTAGGATGTTTGCACCTAGTGATCTCCTGGTTCTGTTGTTCGTGGGGTGTGCTAGAAGGTCAGAAACTGATGAACGTAATATTTTATTAAAGGCCTTGAAGGTAATGAGGAGGGCCTTATATGATATTCTACAGCTGATTGGGAGCCAATGGAGTTCTTTTAGAATGGGGGAAATGTGATCATTCCTAGAGGCTCCACACAGGACGCGGGCCGCCACATTCATATTTATTTATTTATTTATTTATTTTAACATTTCTTATATACCGCACTATTTACGATCAGCGCGGTTTACATAAAACAAAACATAATCCGAACCCTTTCAGCAGAAGCTAACTGTAAAGGGTTTAGGGTAGTTTTGGGGAGGCCATGCAGAATTATGTTAGCATAGTCGAAATGCGGTGTAACTAGCACTTGGAAGATGGTGCGGAAGTCATCTGGCTCCATCATGGGTCTCAGGTGCCGCAGGCTTTTGATCTTGAAGTAGATAGCTTTTACTGTGCGTTTAATGTGATCCTTGAAATCCAACTGTTGATCCAGTATCACTCCTAGATAGCGTATGTTGGACTTGACTGGAAGTTCTGCGTCCCTCACTTTTAGTGTTGGTGGAGGTGGGAAGCATTTATTTCTTGTGACTATTAGGACTTCTGTTTTTTTGAAGTTTATACGCAGGTTATGATTGAGTAACCAATCCGTTATTGTGTTGAAGCAGTTGACTAATGGTGTATAATCCGGGCAAGTGACGGTTATAGGTGTAAACAACAGCACGTCATCTGCGTACATGAGGCAAGATATGCTGAAGGAGCGGGTGATGTTACAAATTGGCTGCATATAAATATTGAAGAGCAGTGCAGACAGGGAGGAACCTTGGGGTACTCCCTGCTTCTGCTGAAAGGGTTCGGATGTATTATTACCAATTTGAACTTGCTGCCATCTACCTTCTAGGTAGGATTTGCACCAATCCCATGCACGGTCATGGATTCCCTTTTCATGAAGCCGCCTAAGGAGTTGCACGTGGTCTGAGTCGAACGCTGCCGCTATATCAAGGAAGATTAACGCAAAGCCCTTCTTGATGCTGTCTATCCCATTGATAAGTGTGTTGGTTAAAGTAGTTAGGAGGGTTTCCACGCCATGGGCTTCCCTGAATCCATGTTGACAAGAGTCTAATGGGGAAGATGAATCTATATGCTGCTGGATCTGTCTCTGGGTCATCTTCTCAAGAATTTTAGTTAGTAATGGGATACTAGAGATTGGTCGGTAAGAATCCTCTTTCTTTGGGTCCAGCTGGTTGTTTTTTAGTAATAGTCGAATGGATGTATGCTTGAGAGCATCAGGGAAAACTCCAGTTGCAAAGGACCACTGTGCGATGTTGGCTATGAATGGACTGAGCTCTGAACACATTGTTCTGATCCAGTGAGCTGGACATGGGTCAGTTGGAGCAGTCGTGATGTTGATGGTGGTGATAATGTCCTCAATGGTTTTTGCTGAAGGAGGTGAGAGTTTGGTGAGTGGAAACTGCATGTGGGTAGTCTGGGAGGGTTCTTGGGATATGGCGGAAACTATTTTTACTGCTTTGGATTGAATGTAATTTGCGTACGCCTGGGGCTGAATACTTTCTTGTTGTGGTGGAGATGGTTGGTTGGTTAAGGATTTTACTAAGTTGAATAGGTCACGTGGCTTATTTAGTGAGTGGTTAAAAGATAGAAAACAGAGGGTAGGGCTAAATGGCCAATTTTCCCAATGGAGAAAGGTGAATAGTGGTGTACCCCAGGGATCTGTGCTGGGTCCGCTGCTTTTTGACATATTCATAAATGACCTGGAAAAGGGAATAACGAGTGAGGTTATCAAATTTGCAGATGACACAAAACTATTTAAAGTTGTTAAAATCCAAGAGGATTGTGGAAAATTGCAAGAGGATCTTGATAAATTGGAAGACTGGGCATCAAAATGGCAGATGAAATTTAATGTGGACAAGTGCAAATTTATGCACCCAGGGAAGAAGAACAACCCAAACTATGGTTACACGATGCAAGATTCCACATTAGGAACCACCACCCAGGAAAAAGATTTAGGCGTCATTGTGGATAACATGTTAAAACCCTCGGCCCAGTGTGCAGCGGCGGCCAAGAGAGCAAATAGAATGCTAGGTATCATAAGGAAAGGAATGGAAAATAAAACAAAAGATATTATAATGCCTCTATACCATTCCATGGTGAGGCCGCACCTTGAATATTGTGTGCAATTCTGGTCGCTGTATCTTAAAAAGGATATAGCGTTATTAGAAAAGGTTCAGAGAAGAGCCACCAAAATGGTAAAGGGGATGGAAGGATACTCCTATGAAGAAAGGCTAAAAAGGTTAGGGCTCTTTAACCTGGAAAAGAGACGGCTGAGGGGAGATATGATAGAAGTCTATAAATTAATGAACCGTGTGGAACGGGTAAACGTAGATCGATTGTTTACGTTATCAGAATATAGAAAGACTAGGGGACATGCAATGAAGCTACAGGGTAAACTATTTAAGACTAATAAAAGAAAATATTTTTTCACTCAACGTGTAATCAAACTCTGGAATTTGTTACCGGAGGATGTAGTAAAGGCTGTTAGTGTAGCTGGGTTGAAAAAAGGTTTGGACAAGTTCCTGGAGGAAAGGTCCATAAACCATTATTAAGAAGGGACCCAGGATATCAATGCTTGAACCAATACAAGCATTGCGGAACCTGTGTCTTTTGGGGAAACTGCTAGGTACGTATGACCTAGATTGGCCACTGTTGGAAACAGGATACTGGGCTTGATGGACCTCGGTCTGACCCAGAATGGCATTTCTTATGTTCTTATCTCTTCCTCAGCTGTCCCTGCTTGATATGTATCAGTGGGAAACCTGCACGGGTAAGGAGTTACTGATGACAAACAGTACAGATACCCCCACTGTGTTCATAACATCAGGAGTGTGTGTGTATGCTGGGAGCACTGGTGCCCAGTTCTGATAGTGGTAAAGTAATTTAAGGTTGCTGAATGAGGCAGACAGACAGTGAAATACAGTCAGGAAAACAATGTTTATTTTATTCACTTTATGAAGGTGCTGCTTAATGGATGTTAATCATGGAGAAATGTCATTAACACGCACACGTTACGGTATTGACCAAGAGATGGAAGTGAGGGGAAGAGGGCACTTGGGGGGTGCAGAGGGCGCTCTTTGGGTTTGGAAGGGAGAGCCTTCGCACCTGCATTGCAGCATGAGTGCGGATGTCCCCCACTCCCCTCATCCCAGTCCAAAGATTTAAAGTTTAATCTTAATGGCCATCTGAAAATAGTCACGCAGGGGGAGGGGGGACTCCATAGGTGCTTATCCAGTCCTGGGTTTTGCCCATTGTTACATGTCTGGCACTGTGGCTCTGAAAAGCGGGGACTCAAGTCAGCTTGGCGTTATGACCCAGCTCTGACGGCCTGTAGTACAGTTAATAGGGCGGGGTTTCTCACTGAAGTAAGGAACAACTACAGAAACCACAATGCACTGGGGTGGGGTAAGAACAGGGAGTTGAATTACCAAACCAGGACTAGCCCAGTGATGACAGGCTAATTCTTGAAAGCTAGTCACAAATGGGTTAAATTAGTTTAATAAGAAGGTGGGCTCTTATTTCCACATGTCCAGGTGGGCCAACAGCCCAGTTCTCTTTCCCACTTCCAGCTCCAAATGTTTGCCTGGTAGACATTCAAGCTCTTTGTTTGGATGTTGCCACCTGAACAGACCAAAATAAGGAAAATGCAGTTGTCTTTTGTGTACCGAGGGCTCAGTACCACCCATTAATCTAGAGATTTCCAGCTCAGTTCTCTTGTACGCCCCCTAGCCGGTTGAGTTTTCAGGAGATCCACCACCCATTAATCTAGAGATTTCCAGCTCAGTTCTCTTGTACGCCCCCTAGCCGGTTGAGTTTTCAGGAGATCCACCACCCAGTGGAGACCATAGAGTTCCTACTACTACTGCTGCAGCTTCTTAACATATCTATAGCCCTACAAGGTGTACACAGCACTGTACACACGCATGTAAAAGACAGTCCCTGCTCCACAGAGCTTACAATCTGCTAAGACAGACAAATAGAACAACAGGGAACTAAGGGAAATGATTAAAATACACATGGGCTTACCCAGGAGAATAAGGAGGTCAGGATCCAAAGCAGATCTGTCTCAGGCCTGTGCTTGCTGAATCTCCTGAGAACCTGACTGGCCCTGGGGGTTACTCGGGAACTGTACTGAAATCCCCTGGTCTTTGTATTTGAAAGTTGGTATCTGGATCCTATTTTAGACACATCTGCACCTCTATTTTCAAATTCAACCCCTCCCCCCCCCACACTTCCAAAGGAAATGGAAGGTGGTAGTCTCAGGATTAAGGTCGCCACCTCGCCCCTGTTACCCAAATAGGCTGATCATTCCTGGTTTGGTCTGTGCATGGAGTCGTAGTTCTGAATTTCTCATGGAGTCCTCCTAAGGTTAAAAACTTTGGGACCTCAACTCTCTGCCTGCAGTGAGAGCAAACGGCCTTTTAATTGACATGGGTTGACCAACATTTTTTTTTTTTTTTTTTTTTGCTGCAGGCTTCTTATGCCCTTTCACCCCCACCGATGCTTCCAGTCAGAGGACAGTCTCCTTTGCCAGACTGAGACCTGACTGAACGAGTACAGCAGGTGGTCTCTTTCTGCTATGATAGGGATCAATACGAGTGGAGGAGTAGCCTAGTACCCAGAAGATCAAGGGTTTGATTCCCACTGGCACTCCTTGTGACCTTGGGCAAATCACTTTACCCTCTAGTGCCTCGGAAGAAAAGGCCTAGCAATCTACTTCCAGTGATACATTGCCAAGAAAACCCAGAGGTAGCTGGGTCGCTATGAGTCAACACTGACTTGATGGTACTTAAAAAAAAGGGGGGGGGGATCAGTACTGCAAGAGTGAGCCATCCTCCCCCTCCAAAAAGGTGATTTCAAGGCCAGTGGTTTAGGGTGAGGCAGTGGACAGGGCAGGCCTGGAATATACGCCAGGACTGCCTCCTGCATGTTAGAACTTGCCAACTCAACCTTCCATTCATTGCCCCAAAGAGCACAAGAAATAGCCCAGCTCCCAGCATGCAATGGGGAAACCCAGGACCATATCAACCTGTTCGATGGGTCTAGGGCGAGATGGCAACCTAAAGGGAGCCCTGTCTTACCATCCAGGGAAGACCCAAAAACTGTAAAATGGCAGTTCCACGATGCACGTAACACTTCTGAGCTGAATGCTAACAGCCAAGGGACAGTTCTTGTGATCTTATGATACGACTAGGGGACAACTGCAGGTCACGGTGGGAGGGGGGGGATGAGGAAAGGCTGAAAGACTCCTGGTTTTCACCCCCACCCCATTCCTAGTGCACCCTGAGATCAGTGCCAGATTTCCCAAGAGTGGCAGAACTGGGTGGGAGGGGTTAGGAAGAGAGAACACAAGTTTACCCTCACCTCCCCCTCTCCAACACATCATCAGAATCCATAGCAGACCAAACAATCTTATGAGATGATTCCTCCCAAGCGTCTTTCACCTCCATCCGCACCTCCCCCCCCCCCATCAATACAAACAGGTACAGAAACAGAAAATCTGTAAAATGTCCCTCATCTGGAATCATGATCTCACCTAGGTCAGCCTGGAGAGATCAACCAAGACCTGATCTTGCCCCACCCCCCATCACACGTTGGAGATGTAGTTCTGATTTCCCACTAAGGTCTCCCAGTATGCACTGGTGATGCAACACCAGGCCTGCATCGTCCTTTCCAGGGCTGACGTGGGCAAGCTGATGACCAAGGCTTTAGTGTCATCAAAACACTACAGATCAAGACCAGATGACCTTTCAAGAAAAAACATGAAGCACCATTTTATATATAGACATATAACATTTTCTTTCAATGAAATATTTTGCTATCTACCAGTTTCTCTTGTTTTTAAATTTTATGTCCATCTGTTTCTGTGAAATTATTTTTGTTTGTTTGTTTTTTAGCTTTTTAAATGTCTTCGGCAGTCCCATGGTAGAAGAGAGGAGGGGGAAAAATATATATATGACGTCTTCACTAACTAAATGAACATATTTTAAAAAAAGAATAAAGAATGAAACATATAATACGTGTGTATTTATATATACACACACACACGCACATACATAAAACAAACCAAAGAAAAAGAATCTCTCTGGTATAATTATTATATTTTTTTATATCCCTTACGATGAGAGATTGGATGGGTCCATCGAGTTTAGAGTCCCCAGACCCCCAAGGACCTTGTTAAATTCTTTAAACAAAAATAGAAAATTATTTGGGTTATTTGTATGACCCTTATACCCACCGTATCCTAATAATCTCCAACATAGAAAGATTGTTTAAAAATAGCCTCCACAACCCCCCTCCCCCCCAAAAAAATATCTCCAACATTGCACATGGCTGAATCGGGAGGGGGAGGAATTTTGATTTTAAATGTCTTATCATTTTTCAATTTTGTTAAACATTTCCTCTCAAATAAACCCACCACACACACACATACACACACAATTTTAAAAAATTACAAAAAACACAATTAAAGCCGCCATTTTCCTCTCTTTGAGTGTTGGCTAGGAGGAAAGGAGGGTATTTCCTTATTCTTGCTTGTGTGACACGTGTGGTAATAAGAGGCGTCATCAGCTGACGGTGATTCCTGCTGGAGTAAACTGGCCCTGGCTCATCGGATGTAGGCTCAGCCTGGTCTGGTTTTGCCCTCTCCATTGCATACTGGGATTTGTAGTTTCCCACCTTCCATAAGGAAAATGGTTACTACAAATCCAGAGAAGCACCATGTGTGGAGTACCTGGAGAGGAGTGGGCACGGAGGGAAGGTAAAACCTGGACCTTCTCAGCCTGGGCCCACCGCAGCCAGTGACAGGGAACCAGGTTGGGGCATATGAACCCCCACCATACCCCACCCACTCCCATAAGCACATACACAAATATACACCCCCCACCCCCGTACACAAATACATATTCACACTCACAAGGAGACACCCGCACACAGTGAAAAAACAACAAACACTTTAACACAAACCCAGACCTAAGATGTCAACAAGAAATCTGGTTAATGACTTTCATTTACAACAGCCCTACCTCAGACCCCTTCCTATCGCTATTGTACCGCTCCTTCCCGTTACTCTTCAATGGTTTCCTCGCGGCAAATGAGAACCTGGAAGGGCCACTTCTTATTGAGGCCTACATGGTTTCCACAGCAATCCCAGCCCCTCTGTTACTTTTGTTCTTACTCTGTCTCCCTCCCTCCTTTCTTCCAAAATGACGCAGGTAGGGGCAAAAAAACATACAAGTGCACACAAACCCCCATTAAACGTGATGGTTCCTGAACATACACACACATAATGGCCTTCTTATTTTATTCAAAGGGAGCTGCTAGATGGCTCCTTCCTTCCCTTTTTCCATTCCTGCCAGTGGTAGCACCCTCTGCCCTATCCTTCCCATATACACTGTGAGCTTATCCTAAAGAAGGGGGCCAGCAGGCACAGGCTATCTGGGACAGTCTAAGCCAGCCCTAGCTTTACCCCCAGAGCATTTGTGGACTTGTAGTTCCAAGTCAAGAACTACAAGTCCCAGCATGCAATGGGTCCCCATTGACATGGAGCGATACAGATGTTGGTCCAGATGGGGTAGAGCAGGGCTGGATGACTCCAGTTGCCCAGATAGTGTGGGAAATGGGAGACAGAAGATTGTGAGTGGTGGGTACAATTATTGGGGTTTTCTAAAAATGTCTTTTCATTCCTGTGAGTGGCAGCTGCTATTTGTAAGAGATTATGAAGAACCAAAAGGAAAAAACAGAGGGCATGTGAGAGAATGAGAAGGGGACCTGGAAGGGGAGGTTTTGGAATTTAATTCCTCGATTTTTTTGCAGTTTTCCAGGTCATGCTGTGTCTTAGTAAGTGGAACCAACGTTTCAGCCATCACACAGTGGCTTTCTTCAGGGGGAAATGGTTATGCAGCGGGTGTGTAGTATGAGAGAATGTCAGCCCACTCGGTGTGGACCCATTCCCAAACTCTCCCTCTACTCCCCCCTTCTGCGAAAACGCACGTCTTTGGCCCTACGCTGGAGTAATGCAACAAGGAGACATTGTCCACCGGAACCTCTTAAACTATCTTATGATGTTATACATTTCAGAATGCCTTTAACATTTGTTTTTAAAATAAATTAAAAGTTGTTCTTTAAATTTAGCATGTTCCTAACTAATGGTGCCCCAAATAGAACAATTAGCTAAACCATACAGAGTCTCTGGACCAAAAGTGCAGGTCTGGGAGCTTACAAACCTGCAGACCTCCTGTTTAGTATTTTACTTTGTGCGTGTGCCTGTGCGCTATGCAGCGCCGACAGCCTGCTCAACGGCATCAGCTCTTTTATTTTAATACATTTTTTGTGTGCGTTTTCTTTCCCTTTTTTTCGGTGTTTAAGCCTCTTGCAACTTAAAGAAATTTTACTGACTAGGACCCAAGATGGAGGCTAATCTATGGTGATGGGAGTGATAGATGATTTCCAAAGAGACTCGCCTCCCTCAACCACCACCAACCTAAAGACCAATAAAATCCACTAAAAACATTTGCAGACAAATGGAAAATAAAGCCAACCTAAACAGTCCCAACAGAGCCAAGTAAAAGGAGGAAAGTTTGTTAGAATTATAAAGGAGGAGTTCATTCATCCAGGTGATGGAGAGACAGGTGTATCAGACTATAGAGAGCCAGGGATGGCTGTATCAGTCTACAGAGAGGCATTATGTGGGTGACATGGGGATGGGTGTATCAGTCTAAGAGAGGCATGTGGGTTCATCAGGGGCATATAGAGAGCCATAATTCTGCGTGGGTGACACAGGGATCTGCGTGTCAGTCTATAAAGCAGCATTTTCTGTGTGGATGAAAGCAATTGGACGCATCAGTTGTGAGAGGTGACTGAATAAGGAGGCATGGAGAAAGAAGTCTATGGGCTGGTGGGGTAGGTCGGTGGACTCAAGGGAAGAAGCAGCTGCCCCGGAGAGAAGCCTGCATGTTTGCAATGGAGAACATTTCTGCTGTTTACAATGGGCTCTATGTAACTGTCAAGTGTTTATGACCTGTGAGGAAGGTGCAAATATTTAGCAAAAAGGCAGGTTTTCCCCCAAAAGAATCCAATCTCCTCTCTGCCCCCCCCCCCCCCACAGGTTATGGTATGCCAGAGAAAAGCTCAGAGAATTATGAGTAACAGTTAGTTACCCCATAGAAACTCCCAGCCGGCGCTTGTATTTTACAATTATCCCTATAGCAGGTATGCAAACTAATGGGACACTCCTCATACACTGGGCATTCATGTCCTCTCTTTCCTTCTCCTAGGGTCTGTATGCCCAAGAAAGAGCTAGACCAAGTGCAGGCCAGAAATAGGCCATAAGCAAATTCATGCCCACGGTCATTTCATGGAACCTAGATACAGGAAGTGATGTCACCAGTACATCAGGATGCGCGGGTAAGACCGGAAGCCATAACCTCAATTTGTATCTCAACATTCCATACAAGATGGCCACTGCTATGATGCGGATGGCGACTGCCCACTGCTGTTTACCTTACCACATAGCTCCATGCCAGTAGAAAGATGCCAAGCCAGCCCTGATCCCCACACACTGCATGCAGAGACGTGTAATTTATGCATCCAAACAAGTGTCTGCAACAACCTGAGCAAAGCACAGGCCTGGCTTGGCCTCTCTCTACTGATAAGGAGAAAAATGGTCACCCCAGCAGGCAGCCACAAAAGGGAGAATCCATGTCTCCTTCTCTCCCCACCTCCAACTTTCCATTCCCACCACCAACCCTTCTTTCCACGAACAAGGGAAAGGAGGAAAGTTTCAGAAGGGTGTTAAGGAGTCAGAATCCGTCTATAGCAAATATGTCTTCATGACAAACCTAGGCTTAGATGTACTACAAATATGCACTAAATGGGAAACCCCCTTTCAGTACATCTGGCCCCAATTCTGTGGTTCCCCAGGTAATATAGTGAGGAATCTGTCCCCTCACTAAAGCATAGAACCCTCTTCACAGCTATTTCTACACCAGCAGGTCATATTCTGGGGGAGACAGAAAAAGGGGGGACCCTAGCATGCTGACAGGTCCCCATGGTTTTTACAATGCTCATTTCCTTCTTTTCCCACTCAGCACAGTGTGAAGGCGGCGGCAGATGAAAGAAGGGGGCGCAAGTCTCCGGAAGCCTCCTCAATAGGGGCTCGACATGCATAATGAGTCTTTCCCAGTCCTCAGCAACTATGGTCTTTTCTGCATGTGCAGTTCAGCACAGTTGCAGTTGTATCAGTGTCTCTTGTTCGATTTTCCTTTTCTTCTTTTATTTTTTTTTCGTGTCATCTTCTGGTGATGTGTGTCTGGAGTCGCATGAGAAGGAGCAGGAACACCTTCCACAGTACAACAGCTCTTGGATGCTCACAAAAGCCTCGAAAGCTGATGATGCAACTTGTTGCAGGATTTTTTTTTCTTTTTGTCATTTGGCAAGCCTTTTTTCCTTATTTATTTCTCTTGTGGATTTTTTTCTGCTTTTTGTTTTGTTTTGTTTTTTAATTTTTGCAGGTGTGAATTTCTGACGATCTCATCAGAGGAACCAGGACTGTGAAAAGAAAAAAAGTGAAGCAGCGATCATAAATTCAGAGAAATATGTATTGTCTTTAGGGTCAAATGCAAAAAAGGTTTATCTTTTCCTTGATTTACATTCAAAATACCCCTTGTGCCCCTTTCTGTTTGCAAGCAGGAGGGTGCCAATGTAAGCTTAGGCCGGTGCAGGTCTGGTTTTCAAGCCCCCGCAGTTGCATCTCTGAGCCGGCAGCTCAGGCACCGAGGAACTATAGCCCCCAGCATGCAATGGAGCTAAGATCACTTCCAGCCACCTGTTAATTCTAATGACAGGGGAAGGGGTGCATGTAAAAAACCTGCTAAGACTAGGCTTTACCATGTGGAGAAAGAAGACATCATTGAGATAGGGATTCTCCATCCAGGGTTTCATAGGTCTGGCTTCAGGATAATAATAATAATAATATTGTGCGTAATATTCTGCCTAACATGATCATTTTGTGGTGGTTGTCAATATAAAATTATTAGAAAAATTACAAAGATATGTTATACAGGTAAGCTTCATTATCGCGATCAGAATGAATATTCATTGTGCATATTCGAAGAACGCAGCCTGTCTGTGGATCGCCCCTCCCCCTTCCAGCCTTGGACCCTTGACCTTACCTCTACTTTTGCAGGTAAAAAAATACAAGTTAGCAGCATGTTAGACTTTCAAACATTGCTAAAGTTTCCAGGTCAGTGTCAGAGTGTCACAGAACAGCAGACTGAATTTTCCAGAGCTTCCCAAAACCATTCTGATGCCACTACCCCTGCTCCAGATCCACAATGAATATGCATGAGATTCATTTGCACGCATTTGGTCTCCCAGGTATATGCACTGTGGATTGCCTGTGTACAGTCACCAGAGCTGGTTGGAGAACATCATTTTTGCTATACTAGGTTAGAGCAGTGGCCAGTCCAGATAGGATCCCAGAAGGTAAACAGAGTCCATGCTGCTTATGACACTGCCGTATGGTATTCCTCAGCACGGAGAGCTGCAGCCTCTAGTGCCGGGCTGACAATGCCATCACAAACACTGACACAGAATGGTTCTGATGTCATAGGAGGCAGAACAATGCAGGCAAATTCAGAGCATGCAAATACAAAACTTGTCACCAGGGGGCACTTGGAACCCACGATACAGGCAGAGAGGAAAAAGTGAATGGAAACACTCCCTGCTCCACCCCCAAACCCCTAATTTTTAGATGTACAGTACTGGAGTTTTTCCCTTTACTAATTTATGCAGGATGCCACTGGGGACTGCCGCCGCTGCTTTCCTGGACCTTAACTCCTTTATATGCAGTGCTTTTGCTCACCCTTTTTGCATGCATGTGTATGTAGGTCTGATGCTCTTAAGGGAAGTGGCGCTGAGATAAGGTACCTCCAAACAGACCAAGGAAATGATCGGCAGAGCTGCCAAGTGACCCTTTTCCAGGAGGCCTGTCCTGGTTTTGAACTTACATCCCAAAAGCAATGTGGTATTTGCAGTCTCTGATTCTACCCACTGAAATCCGTGCTGCAGGTCTCACAATCCACCAGGATAGGGTGGCCTGAAATCCAGGAATAGCCTAAAATCTCCCTCTTGGAACTAGGTCACTTGGCAGCTCTGAATGATGTGGAACTAAACAAGTGATGTGAGAAACCTGAACTACAATTCCCAACATGCCACAAGGCAAAACCAGGGCCATTTGGTTGACCTGGGGCCTTCCCACTCTCCCCAAGGACAGCGACTTGTCTTGGGAAGGAAAGTTAACCCACAGCTTCTGGCAGGCGAGTGAGAGGAGGAGGATCCGTCCCTTCTAACAGTCTTCCCTACTGCTTGCCAGCAGCCCGCAAATCTCTTCCACAATTACAATAACAGAAACTCAATACAAAACGGTCTTTGTTTAAGGAACTTTATATCCTCTCTCCCCGCTCTACCTCGCCCCCCCCCCCCTCCCTGCAAATCAGAGAGAATGAAGCAAGCAGCGAAGGGTTTTCTCAGCAGCTACAGGAGAAGCTCCCTTGCAAAGGAAGACGAAGGGGGTGCAATATTAATTGTGCAATATCTCCTGCTCAGGATAAGTCATGGCTGACAGTCATTTCATAACAGAGTAGCCAACTGGCTCCAGATTCAACCGATGGGGTTGTTCCAGTCCTGGGTTTATCCATGGTATGCTGGGACTTGTACTCTTGCTTCTTCTTAGGGAATGAAATAAAGAAGTCATAAGAACGTAAAATATACCATACTGCAGGGGTCTCAAACTCAAATTGCTTTGAGGGCCAAATGAGGACTTGTAGAGTAACCCGGGGGCCGCACAAGACGCAGGCCTCATTTGCATAAGGGCATCATTTGCATAAGGGCATCATTTGCATAAATATTTGCATAATGTTACCATACACTAACTTTTAGTAAACATGCCTCTTAATGAGTGTATGGATAAAGAAAGACTAAAAGATTTCTACATTACTATAAACCAGTGCCAACCGCCAGGCACATTAGGAACTACTAGAAACACTGCTCATTTAGAACCCATAGCAAACCCGCCGTATCCTAACAGCACTACCAGGACTCACAAAGCACCAAACCATACCTATCAAAAGGCAACACTGCAAATATTAAACCAATACATTTCAGAGAACAACAATACATGACCTACTGGGGAAAGAGAACAAGTGGCAATGTCAAATAGGAATTACATAAACAGAATACCTCAGCTCAGTTACACATGCAGAACATAGACCGTCACCAAACAAGGAATCACAATTTAGAAACAGGAAGACAATTAAACTGGGAACCCCAAAAGCCAAACTTAGAATGTACAACACTGTAGAAATAAAACTATACATTGATTTCCTCTTGTATTAAATAAAGTGCAGACGTTAAAGATGCACATTTCCAAGAGCTGACATATTTCAGTTAATAAATTCAAAATAAAGAGATATTTTTCTACCTTTTGTGCATTTTTTTTTCAGTTGCAATTGTTCCAGTCACTTTCTTCTGGTTTCTTTGTGTCTTCTGCTAACTCTCCATCGTCTGCTGTCCATTTCTCCTTTCTTCTTTCCTAGTTTTTTTTCCATTCTCTCTACATCTGCTTTAACATACTAATCATTCTCCTTTTGCTCTTTCCTCATTCCTATTTCATCCACTCAAATTTTACCCCTCCATCCTCAATCCCCACTTACTCTCCCAATACCCGGCCAATTGTAGATTTTTCTTCCCTCCCACACAAAATATATTTCCCCTCTCCATTTCACTCTCCCAGCCCCATCCCATTCTAATCGTCCCCCAACATCAACTCCCTTCTAGCTCCTGCCCCACCCAGCATCCGCTCCCTTCTAGTCCCCGCATCATCAGCCCATTTCCAGTCCTAGCTCCCTCCCCTCACAGCCCATTTCCTTTCCAAGCCCCCCTCCCCATCAGCCCATTTCCATTCCAAGCCCCCTTCCACTCAACCCATTATCATTCCAAGACCCTGTCCCCATCAGCTATTTGCAGTTCAAGCTCCCCCTTCTACTCGGCCCATTTCCAGTCATAGCACCCCCCCCAGTCCATTACCAGTTCTAGCCCCCCCCTAGCCCATTATCGGTCCTAAGCCCCCCAACAGCCCACTTCCAGGCCTAACCCTTCCATCGCCCCATCTTCATTCTTAGCCCCCCCATAACCCCATTTTCAGTCTTAGGCCCCCAGTCAGACCACCTCCAGTCCTAACCCCCATCTGTCCATTACCAGTCCTAACCCCCATCACCCCATTTTCAGTACTACCCCCCCCCCAGCCCACATCAAGTCCTGCTCCCCCCCATCAAGTCCTGCTCCCCCCCTACATCAAGTCCTGCTCCCCCCCATCAAGTCCTGCTCCCCCCCTACATCAAGTCCTGCTCCCCCCCCCACAAGTCCTGCTCCCCCCCCCATCAAGTCCTGCTCCCCCCCATCAAGTCCTGCTCCCCCTCCACATCAAGTCCTGCTCCCCCCCAGCCACACATCAAGTCCTGCTCCCTCCCCCCCCCCCGGGAAACTTAAACTTAAAAAAAAAACCGGCTTCTGCTGCTGCTGCCGCCGCTGCCGTGGCCGGCAATAGCAGCAATATCGCAAGTCCCGCGGGCTCCCCCCCACCCGGCAGATCCCTTCCTGCTTGCCTGCCAGTTCTCCGCTTCGGCTTTCAGAGCCGCGAAGGGAGAGCTTCTCCCTCGTGACTCTGTTAAGCCCGCTGGGGCAGATGGGAAATTTCCCATCTGCCCCGGCGAGCTTAACAGAGTCGCGAGGGAGAAGTTCTCCCTTCGCGGCTCTGAAAGCCGAAGCGGAGAACTGGCAGCATTGGCAGGCAAGCAGGAAGGGATCTGCCGGGTGGGGGGAGCCCGCGGGACTTGCGATATTGCTGCTATTGCCGGCCATGGCAGCGGCGGCAGCAGCAGCAGAAGCCGGTTTTTTTTTTTCCCCCCTATGCATCGCGGGCCGCACAAGGGTCTCTCGCGGGCCGCATGCGGCCCGCGGGCCGCGTGTTTGAGACCCCTGCCATACTGGGTCAGACCAAGGTCCATCAAGCCCAGTATCCTGTTTCCAACAGTAGCCAATGTAGGTCACAAGTACCTAGCAGTTTCCACAAAGGACACAGGTTCCTCAATGCTTGTACTGGGTCAAGCATTGATATCCTGGGTCCCCTTTTAGTTATGGTTTATGGACCTTTCCTCCAGGAATTTATCCAAACCTTTTTTAAACCCAGCTACACTAACAGCTTTTACTACATCCTCAGCCTTAGCCATCCATGTATATACAAACCAAATCTAATTGTATTTTGTACATATGTTTATAGTTTCCCTGTTGCTCCAAGTTTAAACTCCTGTTACAATGTAAGATCCAAGTTTAAACTCCTGTTACAATGTAAGATCCAAGTTTTAAACTTCTGTTACAATGTAAGCACAGAACAGGCTTCTGACTGTGTACCCTTGTATGTAAACCGCACTGATAACAAATAGCGCGATATATAAGAGTTGTTAAATAAATAAATAACAAATTCCAGAGTTTGATTACACGTTGAGTGAAGAAATATTTTCTTTTATTAGTCTTAAATAGTTTACCCTGTAGCTTCATTGCATGTCCTCTAGTCTTTCTATATTCTGATAACGTAAACAATCGATCTACGTTTACCCGTTCCACTCTGTTCATTAATTTATAGACTTCTATCATATCTCCCCTCAGCCGTCTCTTTTCCAGGTTAAAGAGCCCCAACCTTTTTAGCCTTTCTTCATAGGAGTAGCCTTCCATCCCCTTTACCATTTTGGTGGCTCTTCTCTGAACCTTTTCTAAAATCGCTATATCCTTTTTAAGATACGGCGGCCAGAATCACACACAATGTTCAAGGTGCAGTCTCACCATGGAACGATATAGAGGCATTATAATATCTTTTGTTTTATTTTCCATTCCTTTCCTTATGATTCCTAACTTTCTATTTGCTCTCGTGGACGCCGCTGCACACTGGGCTGAGGGTTTTAACAATGACGCCTAAATCTTTTTCCTGGGTGGTGGTTCCTAATGTGGAACCTTGCATCGTGCAACCATAGTTTGGGTTGTTCTTTCCTAGGTGTATAACTTTGCACTTGTGCACATTAAATTTCATCTGCCATTTTGATGCCCAGTCTTCCAATTTATCAAGGTCCTCTTGTATTTTAACAACTTTGAATAATTTTGTGTCATCTGCAAATTTGATCACCTCACTTGTTATTCCCATTTTCACGTCATTTAAGAATATATGAAAAAGCAGTGGGCCTAGCACAGATTCACCTTTCTTTATTGAGAAAATTGGCCATTTAGCCCTACCCTCTGTTTTTTATCTTTTAACTAGTTCCTGATCCACAATAGTACACTCCTATACCATGACCTTTTAATTTTGCTAAAAGTGTCTCATGAGGAACCTTGTCAAAGGCTTTCTGAAAATCTAAACACACCATTTCAACTGGCTCACCTTTGTCTACCTGTTTATTTACACCATCAAAAAAATATACCAGATTAGTAATACAAGACTTTCCTTGACTAAATCCATGTTGGCTTTCTCCCATTAAAACAAGACTATATACTTAATCTGTAATTTTGTTCTTCATAATAGTTTCTACCATTTTGCCCAGTACTGACGTCAGTCTCACCGGTCTGTAGTTTCCTGGGTCACCCCCTGGAACCCTTTTTAAATATTGGTGTTACATTGGCCATCTCCACTCTTCATGTACTAAAAATGATTTTAATGATAGTTCACAGATTACTAATAGTGTAGCAGATAAATGAGTGAAGAAAGAAACACCCAAGGAGTCTTAGAAGGAAACAACGGTTTAATATGCACAGGCCCAGAGAAAATAGTTTTTGCAAATTCTGGGCCCCCACCACAGGGCTCAGAGAGGTTTTTCCACGTCGGGCAGTACTTGACTTCAGTCTTGCACAACTGGGCTTTACTTTGAGACACCCGATAGCCAGACATCCAAAGCAAGTGCAGAAGTTCTGAAGTGGCGGCAATACATTCTTCTGGGGAAACAGCGGCGATGAGTAGATCGTCCACGTATTGCAGCAATACACGTTGAAGGGGACATGAGTGGAACTGACGCAAATCTTGACTAAGTGCATCCCCAAACAGCGTGGAGGAATTCTTTAATCCTTGGGGTAACTGGGTCCATGTCAGTTGTCTCTTACTGCCAGTAATAGGGTCTTCCCATTCAAATACAAACAGTGGTTGGCTAGGAGTGGCCAATCTCAAACAGAAAAAGGCATCCTTTAAGTCTGGACAAGTCACTTAATCCTCCATTGCCTCAGAAGAAAGGCCTGGCAATCTACTTCCGGTGACACTGCCAAGAAAACCCAGGAGCTTCTGGGTCACCAGGAGTCAGGACTGACTCGAAGGCACACATTGCATTGCAAGTCCAGAACAGTGCAGCAGGTTGCTTGTGCAGGAATCAAACTCAGTAAATTGTAGGGGTTTGGCACAACAGGGTGAATGGTAACAACAGCTTCATTGACTTTCCGTAGGTCCTGCACAGGTCGGTAATCATCAGTACCTGGTTTTTGAACTGGCAGCAAAGGGGTATTCCAGGGTGATTGGCAGGGTTTTCAGGAGTCCAGACTTAAGTAGTTGCTGGAGATGTTTATGAATGCCCTCAACATCTCTTCGGGGCAGGAAATATTGCCTGACCCAATTGGGACATTTGTTTTTTCTTCTCTTTTTCAGTGGCCCATTTCTCTGCAATAGGCACATTGATCTCATTCCAACAGTCCTTGCTCCAGGGATCCTCGCCGGGTTCCTCTACCCCGGCCTCGGCTTCTCGGTTCCCACGTCGACTTTCCTTGTCCTTTCTCAACTAGTGCCGCTGCTAACATATCAAAACTGTAAACCCCAAAATACAGTATTCAATCCACAAATATCTCAACTCAATTAGAATACCGAAAATCCCCTCACCACCATAAATATTTTTCCTTGTCGGGTATAAACCGCCGAGGGAGAGAATTACGCTCCCCCTCCCATGCAGTACATACCCCTTTTATTAATTAATTAATTTAAATCTTTGTTGATATACCATTTCAACAGTCCATGTAAAATTAAAACCACACTTAACTGATCAGCTGGCACGGACGTGCACTTTTCGGGGTGAAGAAAACCCCTGCTTCAAGCGTTCCAGAAAAATGCAGTGTGTCCCGCTCTTCAATAACTGACCCGTTCTTCAATAACTAACATATCAGCTTTCTTTTTCATCTTTCATTCACCCTCACGCTTCAATAGTAGGTCTGCCATCTCATCTTTCAGTTCTTTCAGCACCTTCGGATGTATACCATCCAGTCTAGGTGATTTGCTACTCTCAGGTTATCAAATAGTTGTAATACATCTTCCTGGTTTATTGAAATTTGTTTCAGTTCTTTTGATACATCACCTTTAAATACCATTTCAGGCATGGGTAACTTCCCTACATCTTCAGTAAAGACTGAAGCAAAGAATTCATTCAGTCTCTCCGCTATGGCCTTATCCTCCCTTAGCGCCCCTTTTACCCCTCTATCATCTAATTGTCCAAATGACTCTCTCCCAGAATAACAAATCCTTGCATGCAATGGGATAAAACCCAGGACTGGATGAACCCTATTGAGTGAATCGGAGACTAGTTGGCAGCCCTGTTTTCTACTGTCTTCCTACCCAGGGGGCCACCTTATAAAGCATTTGCAGCAGCTGAAAATGAGAAAAGGAGGAAAACTCCGGAAAACATCCTGGTACGTCTTCTCGTGGTCCTACCAAGCACATGGCCTGCACCTCGCCTCTGTCAGAACACAGCAGGCATTTCCTTGGCTAGCAGGGCTTTTAGAAGAAATAAATTAAAACTAGGCTGCCCGGAAAATATTATTCCATTAAGTATTTTCCATCCTCTCTCTCCTCTCATCCCTTTCCGGCTCCCTCCGTCTGGCAGGAAAGGTTTTAGGGGGTGACAGTAGGCCTGGGCCTGGTGGCTTTGCAGCTAGACTCCCTCCCTGAGGAAGAAAAAATACCCAACCCAGTTACTCCCCTTCCCCCAAACCTGGCTCATTTATGGGGTATCTTTTTGCAAAGAGGCTACAGTTATGGCTCAAAACCTCCAGCAACCCCGTCTCCAAATATCAAGAGCGCAAGAACAGGGCTGCTGGGGTTTGTTTGTTTTGTTTTTCATTAAGAGAACAGGAGTGCTGTGCGTTTTTTGTTTTAACAGTATGGGAAAATCTGAAAAAAGAGTGAAACCGTTCACTGCTGCTTTCCCTCCCCTGCAGCCTCCCTCTCTATGTAACATGAACACATTCCTTCACATTTTGCCAGCTGGGCCTCTCTGTCAGACCCAAAGCCTGATCCGGGCCAGGCCAACCCCTCCCAGTGCAGGCCCGAGGCCTACCCCACCTCTTCCCTTTCCCGCCCAGTGGTAGCGCTTCCAATCCACCCCAGCCCTTGGCATCACTGGTCATTGTCTCTTTCTTTAACACACACAAACTAACTCTCCCCCTCCACCAGCACCATCCTTCTCAAGTCCAAGTTCAACTGGGTGTGTGACGACACGTCTGGTTGCTGCTGGAAACCAGACGGAGCAGACGTGACTGTGGGTGGGGGGGAGGCGTGAGTGCCTGGGCTTGAACGCATGGTGGGGTGCAGTGGAGGGAAGGAGGTGGAGAGAAAGGCTTCATTTCAAGAACAGTCCTGCTCCTCTCTCTTCTCCAGCCACTACAGGGCCTTACAGATTAACTTTCCATGTTTCTCGCTTTCAGGTTGGCTAACACGACAACCGCCCTCTTACCAAACGTTTCCGCTCTCCCTCCCTCTCCATGTGGATGCCTCTCTACCTCTGATGTCTTAAAACTTTCTCAAAGTTTTTCTACAACTATGGTTTCCTTTTTCTCACAACGGATTGTAGAAGGCGATCCCTTCCACAGGCACACACTTCTAGTGACACTCCTGTCTCACCAACGCAGCATGTCGCACGCATTGACAATACACGCAGGTACATACATGAACCCTGACTGATTACGCATGTTCTTCCGGGCACTGACAATACACGCTAGGCACATGCATGAGCCCTGGCTGATTACGCATGTTCTTCCGGGCACCGACAATACACGCTAGGCACATGCATGAGCCCTGGCTGATTACGCATGTTCTTCCGGGCACCGACAATACACGCTAGGCACATGCATGAGCCCTGGCTGATTACGCATGTTCTTCCAGGCACCGACAATACACGCTAGGCACATGCATGAGCCCTGGCTGATTACGCATGTTCTTCCAGGCACCGACAATACACGCTAGGTACATGCATGAGCCCTGGCTGGTTACACGTGTTCTTGTGGGGGGCAAGTAGCAGGCAAGACGTCACTGCTGTGGAGTGAAAGGATCAGTGGATGAAAGCATGGACACTTGCGACTTGCGCTGCCACTTCTGACCACAGAAATAGGGGCTACACATGCGTGATTGCATCAGAACCATGTTGTGATCCTGTGGCCCAGGTTCTGCTTACCTGAGACTGCTGGGGGATGTTTAAAAAGTTGCTGTCCCGGGGTCCGATGCCGACAAACCGGTTGGCAGGGGAGGAGGCTGCCGCTGAGAATGCTAAACAGAGAGATAAGGAGTTGGGGGCAAAAGGAGGGGAAAAGAGAGGGGAAAATAGAGAAAGAGAGGTTTTACTAGCAAACCTTCATCTCCTGAGGACTGACGTCCACTCCTTCTCTCACACCACACACACGTGTCACACCCGGCAACACATGGACTGACACCTATCACGCAGTCACTCAGTTCTTGGTGAAAGCACACACCCAACAGAGACACAGGTTCTCCCGCTCTGTCTATCCCCCAGTGCAGGAAGGCAATGGACAAACAAATGTTAAAGATGGTGGAGACACTGATGGAGGAATGCAAAGTGTCCAGCTCAAGCACCTTTCTCAAAATGGACCAATCTTACAGCTCCAAGTTCTACTTCAGACCCTCACAGCTTCCCCAGAAAATTCCCTGCCCACCTCAGGAACTGCATTTGATACGTTTTCAGCACGAGCAAAGGACTGAAGGGGTGACGGTGCTACTCTGATAACTTGCACATCTAGCTTTAGGAGATGAGGACCACAGGGAAGTTCAGGTAAGATAGAAACTGTAAAAGGATGTAGAAGATAGAGAGTAGCCCACTTCTGTCACGTTAGATGTTACAGGGTGGGCAGGGGGAGGGGGTCTGCTCTATCTCTGAACACAGGTGGGATGCGGGCACAGAGAGGGATGTCTCTTACAGTGCAAGGCAGCGGGTCTTTGCCGATTGACTCGGATAATGGTGTGCATGAGGTACCAGGGAAAGCCGAGTGTGTGAAACATTCTTATCTAATGAGAGACTGCCTCTCACTAGATCTAGCAACACGCACACGCACGAAGAATCTAGCAACACGCACACGCACGAAGAAGATCCCTCCCGCAGCCGTAGCCAAAGGAGAAGGATGAAAGCAGGAAGATCTGATGGTTGGGGGAGACCTTAAGTTTCATGGTCCCCTTAATGAGCACGGCGGGCCTTGGGGGACCACTCTGAAGATAGCCAGGGATCCTGGCAGCCCCCTTAGGGTCTCCAGATCTGTGCGATGATTTGGTCACCCTCATGCGGTTGCCTGTACCAATAAAAAATCCCTCCATCGTTAGGCCCTTCTCCTACCCCAAGCTCCATAGTAAATCACTACAGTTTCATGTCCCGGGGTCCGGTGCTGGCAGAGAGGGGACGAGGTAGCTGCTGAAATGACAGAGAGTGAATGACACAGGGGTCTGTGGGGGAAGAGTGCTGTGCTGACTGAGGGCCTCCATTGCATCCTAGATGACTATAGAGAGGGGCTTTGCTCACTTATAGCTTTTAAAACTGTCTCCATGCAACTGCCAGGCAAGAGAATCCGACCTGCGTGTCTTCACTAATTGCATTTAAATATGGTGCCATTTCATGTTTGTATGTTTGCATCTTCTAGTGTTTTGTCCTGCCGTCAATAGCTAAATAGTCCACTTATGCATCTTCTTTTCCGACTTGCAGAGATGACATAAAAAATGAAAAAAGCCCCCGTCCCCAAGTAATGTGGCTTCTCAGGGTCAAATCATGAAATGCAGAGGGTTGACGGGTGCTAGTGAGAGATGGTCCAAAATAAAAAGTCTGAATGCAGAAAACAGCATGAGTCCATGTGACTCCTAGAACTTTCACCCCCCCCCCATCAGCTGACCCCATACTCAGTAACACCTCCTCTCTTTCATCTCTCAACCCCCACCTCCACACAGACACAGATAGACACGCATTGCATGCTGGGACTTGTAGTTCTCCACTACCTCCACCCCTCCCAGGATACACCCCCTCTGTTTGTTGGGGTTGGGGGGGAACAGTTGGCAAAACCAGGGCTGGATGAAAAATGGAGCTAGCTGGGAGACCTGCTTTGTTCCCCCTGGGGTCGCCTCCTCAACTGGGTCAACCTGAACGGCCAGTCCAGTCCTGGTATTGACACGTTTGCATGCTAGGAAATGTAGTCCCTGCTTTTCGTAGGGAAATGATAAGTTAAAGGCCACCCATGCAACAGCAGTCACAGCTGGCTGGGATGAGCCTCTTTGGCGAGGGGGCGGTAAGCAGGAGAGGTGGGGGTTAGACCCAGGTGAGGTGGCAACCCTCCCCTCCCTCTCCTCCCCCCGTCCTGCATGACTTTTCTTCCCCCGTCTCCCCACTTCACGCGTGAGGAAGTCGGGGGGTGAGGGGTTGTGAGAGCCACTTACATAGTGTTGTAGCTGCTGAGACTCCGCCCTCTGGGGTACTGCTGGTGGATTTTGGGTCAGACATAGGAAGGGGCACGGGTCGGGCCACAGGCGGTGGGGGCGGCAGCAAAAAGGACCCCGCGACCTTGCCCTGAGCACTGCCGTTGGGCTGTGAAGAAGAGAAATAGAGCCAGGTGTGAACTATGTTTAGAACAAAGAAGGCAGTTTAAAGACTCAGCATCTCTGACTTAGTTCTTGGAAGGGTTTTGGGGGATGGAGAGGTATGTTTTGACTTTTAGCAAGAAGTTTGTTGTTGGATTTTTATCTTTTTATTGCCTTTTTAATGAAATTATTTTGAGTTTCTAAAATTTGTTATCGTAACCCACATTGTTTCAGCAGCTGAATAATTTCTGTTAAAAAACTGAAAAATTAAAATAAAGTATAAAAACAAAAATCAAGTGCTTGCCCTGTAAAAAGAGCATTTTGGGGTTTCTTTTTTTGTCGTTCCCACCACCCATCTCCTCCAAGCGCATTATGTGAACTAATCTGTAAGTAGCTGTCACATGTTCACCCTGACTGGTCGCTATTTCCCGCTCACTAAGAAACAGAAAAAAATCCCCATATTTGTTATTTGAATAAATAAAAAACTGAAAAACACTCTCTATATAGACTTTTGTTTTCCTGAAAGCTTATAGGGATATTCATAACATGCAATTCTGCAGTCTGATGACGTGTTTAATATCACTTGCATCGTCTTTTGGTGCTAGCGCCTTAGTGAGTGGGGAGGCGGCTTTCTAATATCCAAGGAGCCGAAATTCATGTGGAGAATACTATGGTTTTAAGGGTCTCATTTTGCAAAGTTTGTTTCTGAGTGTAAAGACTGTTTTACACATGAAAAAGACCTCTTGTAAAATTGCGCGACTGCATCCGTGCGTAAAAAGTATGTGCATGGAAATTGCGCACCTACTTTTGTGCGATCTACAGTTTGGGATGTCACTTGGGCGGCACTGAGGCAGAGTCATGTTGGACATCTCTAGACAGTACATGTCTACATTTGCACCTGCCTCGAACCAGCTGTAAATTCGTGTTTGGGCGTCTGAACATTGCTGAGGCTGGTTCCAGGCAAGGTGCTCACTTTTCCTTTATAAAATGGCCCTTTCTGGCGTCCTGTTGTAACATCAGGCCTTAAAACAAGGCAGGAATGAGTTTCTTTTCTGATGAAGGCGGGAGGGCTCTGGACAGCTTCTCACGCGTTCACTGCTCCCATGAGGAGGCCTTGTCTAGAGCTTGTTTGTGGACAGGTCCATATTGCAATCTGGGGACTCTGGCAAATGCCGGAAGGGCAGGTCCGATTCTAGGCCGCATGGTCAGGTCGGAGAGCTCACAGCCTGGATTTGAACTGGTATGTTGTAAATGTCAGGCCCAATTTTTAATCCCACTCTATTGGTATATCTACAAATCCAAGTGAGTCGCCATCTCAGCCCGGGTCACCCCAAAGAGGCTGATCCAGGCCTGGTTTGCTGCACTGCA
This sequence comes from Ichthyophis bannanicus, assembly GCA_033557465.1. Lineage (NCBI taxonomy): Eukaryota > Metazoa > Chordata > Amphibia > Gymnophiona > Ichthyophiidae > Ichthyophis > Ichthyophis bannanicus. The sequence continues at coordinate 98,443,624 of CM066051.1, read as the reverse complement.
TACTGGGTGATGTAGTTTGTATTTAATGGAATCAGACAGACAGCTCCATGCAGCACTGTTGCTTGGAAATCAGCAAAGGTTTCCTTTTGCGGTACCTCCTTTCTCTTCCCATGCCACTTACCCTTGTGTGACTGGTGTGGCCGCCCCCCCCCCCCCCCCCCACCACACACACAGATGGGGCAGGTTGGGCTGCTACTGACCTGCCCAGGGAGCACGAAAACAGATTATAGGGCAGAAAGAGAGTGTCCAGACAGTGCACGGCTTGTCCCCCTTGCCCATCCTCCCTGACCTGACACCTTAGGCAGCTATGTGCATACACACTGGGGCAAAACTGGTCCTGAGTCAGTCTCTTGGGCTGACCAGGAGTGCGGTGGTGACTCCATCAGCCCAGCAGCCTCATTCTCCTATCATCTGAAAGGGAATCTCTCCGTCCAAACCAACGACCGCTTCTGCCATTTTGGCAGCTTCGGGGGGAGAACAGAAAGTGGCATTTTCAGGGAATAGAAAATTGAATCTCTGTGGATTTTTTGTTTTGTTTTTGTTTTCCTTAAATTTCAAGGGGTGGAACTCAATATGGACAAGTCGCCATTTTTAAAGATGTAGAACTCTAATTCTCCAGAGGGAAAAATGGGGACAGGGCATTGAAAAGAAAGGAATATGAAAGTATCACCAAAAGGGATAAATGGAATTGGGGTGCGGGGAGGGAATCAACTCCTTTACCTCCCTTCCCTCAAGGACAAATGGGCAGTGGGAGAGACAGCAGGGGGCAGTTGGGTGATGCTGGCAGCAACCAAACACCCCATGACAATCCCCAGGTGCACAGATAGCAGTTTTATGTGACCACTGCCCACCCCCACCTCTACATCTACGCCTTCCTTGACTGATCCATGTCTGAAAGAACCGTCAGAAGGGCAGGAGGAAGAGGTGATTCCTGCCTGCATCTCTCCACTGTGAACAGACCAAAGGCACTTCAGATCGGAGGTAGAATGAGATGGGAAGCTGGGTGTGGCAGGGGCTATGGTGTTCATTTCTCATGGGGGGGCCCACAGGGGCTATGACGCCACCGATATTTTGCTCAACGCTGCATCAGCAACTAGAGAGATTAGGGGTGTGGTTTGAGGTTGGTTGGTTTGGCCCCACCATGCAAAAACTGTTCCGCTGCCCTGGGTCTCTTCCCGACCCCCAATAAGCAGCTCTGGGATCTTCTTTCAACACCTTCCCAGCTCTGCGCACACTCCACATGTCCTGAGGCTTACCCCGATTATGCACTGGTGAAGGTGAGGAAGGGGGGAGAATGGATGAAGAAGGGGGATTTGCATGCTGCCCAGCCTTTGGGAGAGGAGGGGAGGGGAGGGGTCCTCGCCACACACTTACATACACATGCACACAAATACACACTTAGAGCTGATCCTTCTGGCTCTCCTGAAACACTTGTCACCATCAGAGACCAAGATTGCCAACTGGCTCCAGATGTACCCGAAAGGCTTGATGCAGTCCTGGGTTTACCCTATTGCAGGCAGAGACCTGATTTCTCTATTCCAGTCAATAAGAAAAGGAAGACTACAAGTCCCAAGTCCCTGCCTGCAATGGGTAAACCCAGGACTGGATCAAGCCTGTTGGGTGAATTTGGAACCAGTTGGCAACCCTATCAGAGACCCTGGGGACATTCCCCACTGCAGAGTAGCTAAGTTATCCAATTCCAGGAGTGAGATTTTTTGCCAGTTCTGGTTTCAATCTGTATTGCAATGCAGTATGGTATTTGTAGTTCCTGAGTTTACTCATTGGAATCACTGCTACAGACCTCATAATGCAACAGAATGAGATGTGTCAGAAACCCAGGACTGGCTTCAAATCTCACCCATGGAACTGGGTAACTTGTCAGCTCTGCCACCGCTGCTCCCAGCAGTAATACATCTGCACTCCCACAAATCTTAGAAGGAAGAAATCGGCAGCTGAGCTAAGGACGTTCCCTAGAACCCAGGGATGTTCCCATCGCAAGGAATTAATGAGAGCATGTTTCTAGAACCAGATCCAATGTGATGTGTGATATCATTTCACCTGGGGGGGACACAGCACAGAATCTCCACCAGCTGCAGACGCGGCTGGGACGGAGGTCATTCACCTTCTGAGGCAGGGGCACAAAGTGTTGTCTAGGAGGCTGTAGGCACTCACCTGAGCATCAGAGACTCTATGATTTGTGTAAGACTGTTCCATGACACCCCCACTGTCTCTCCCCCCCCCCTCAAGTGCTCGTCTGATGACTGAAAATGGTTTTAATACCTACAGGACTGGCACCAGAGTTGGTTCATGGTGTCGAAGCCCTAGGCAAACCTTCAGCCTTACGCCCTCCCTGGCTAATGTTTAGCTCTCAATGCCCTGCTCTCTGCTGCCCCCCCAGAAGTTGCCGCCCTAGGTGACTGCCTAGTTTTCCTAATGGTCGCGCCAGCCCTGCACAGAGAAAACAGCTACTAAAGCACAGGTTGTGTTTCACCTTTTCCAATATCAGCAGGGGAACAACGAGCGCTCAGGCTGCACCATCCCAGATCCATTTTCTCTCCGCAGCACAAACAGCAGAGCAGCTTCTCACACACACCGGGTGCTGTTGGGGTGGGGGATAAAGCCTCACCTGCCCCGCGGCCTGGCTGGAGCCATCCGAGCACACGAACTGCACAAACTCCTTCAGTGAGTCCTGGCTGTGATGGTGGTGATAGCGGATGGTAGGGTGCGTGAAGTAGGGAGTGGATTGCTGAATGATGGAACTGGAGGGGAAGTGCAAAGCTGAAGCTGTGGTCCGAGGACTTCCTGCAAAGACAAGGTCAGAGGTTAAAAAACACACATGGGACACATACAAAGACTGAGGGGAGCACTGCCGGATACCTCCAAATGAAACAATGGTTATGTCCACCAGCCCTGGGTGCATCTCTGTATTAAGGCCAAACATCCTTCTCTGCACCTATAAATCCTTCCTCCCCCACCCCCACCAGTAGCACACTTTCCTACCCTGGCTGAAGAGGGCAAAGACTTCTGAAGATCCCATTTGGGATTCAGATGGCCAACCGGCTCCATTTTCCACTAGTTAGGGTAATTCAGTTCTATCTTTAGTTCCCACCATTCATTGCATATTGGGGTTTGTAGTCCTTTTTCCTCAAAGATAAAACAATGGGGGGGAGACTGTTCCTGTTTAAGCAAGAGAAATGGAGTCAGTACGACCCCCCCCTCCCCGAAGGCTTTCCTCCCCATATTCAGGAGTAGGGGCACCAGTGGACACACTGATCTAGTACTTCCTAAAACATCACCTCTTCCCTCTGAGACAAAAAATTGAAGGCAGGAGCCCCCTGCTCCCAAGAACCTGAGAAAAAGAGGAGGGGGCACGGTGCCAGCATTAGCTAACTGATGGTAGAGGGTGGGGGGTTCTGGAGAAAGAGAGTATTTGGATAACGAATGGAAGAAGTAATTTGCAGCGTCATTTTTCATTCTTATCTAAATTATTTTAAGATATTCAAAATTGAATTTTGCCACTGGGCTTTGGAGACACAGAGACATAACCCAGGACTACCAATCGCAGAATGTTTTGTGGTGGGACATTGGGGAAGGGTGGAGGGGGGCTGATGGTAGAATCACAGATACAAGCCCCATTGTAGAGGCAGTGAGGGTGAACCCCGTCCCACATCTGCTGGGGAGGGAGGCATATGGGAAAATGGTTGTGATCTTACCTGGTCGGACTCCCGCCAGAACAGGCAGCGGGTGGTGGGTGAAAGCCATGCGGGAGGAGCTGGTCTGGGAGGGCAACGCACTGCAGAACTCCAGCTTCCCGGACTTCTTCAGAGAGCCCGGCCCTAGCACGGAGGGAGCACAGGGTAAAAGTCAGTTCGAAGATGCACACCCTATCAACATCCATACCCCTGTGACCACGCCAAGAGGCAGATCCTCCTTCCCCGAGGTGAATCTGCTTTCTACCATATATCCACATCCATGCAATAGGGCTGAACACTGGGCCACAAGTCGAGTTACCTCCATACTGTCCCTGAAGCTGACGGACTTGCATGTTAACTGCATTGGGATTCAAACTGCTTGTACCATGTTCTATGTAACTCCTGTTGTTTTTGTTCGATGCAAACTGCCTTGATACCACTGAAAGGCGGTATATAAGAAATGTTAAATAAAAAAATAAATACCCCTCCCATAGGGTTACCCGAATCTGGGACAGCTGAGCTGGGCGAGGCAGGGCAGGAGTCCTCCCTCCTCGGACATAAGAAATAAGAACATATATGTCGAAATGAGCAGTCTGGACAGCATTCAGTAATTTCAGGTTTAAAAAAGACAGTAGCAGTCCTTCTCAAGTTATAAGCTTGCATACATACATTAAAGCTTCAACTTTCTTTTATACATAGAGATAAGTAATCTATATATTTCTAAACTTCCCCCTCTTTTTTCAGAGAAGAAGATAATTGTGCATCTTCTCCTACCAGGATCGAGACGTGCATCGAGGGATAAGCGGAGAAGCAAATTCCTACTGAAGTCACGAACAGGAGATGATTATAGTCCATGGTGTCGGAGGCATCTGGTAACACCACCCTCCCACCACAGACTTGCCAAGTTACCCAGTTCCAGGAGTGAGCTTTTTTAACCAGTTCTGGTTTTTAATTTGCCTTGCAATGCAGTGTGGTATTCGTGGTCCCTGATTTTACCCATCGGAATCAGTGCTGCAGGTCACATAATGCATCAGAATGAGATTGTCAGAAATCCAGGACTGGCTTAAAACTCTCACTCCTGGAAATGAGTAACTTGGCAACTCTGCCACCATGCATGGAGACTTCGGCTAGCATTGCCCTCTAACTCCATGTCATAAGGACCAGCAATCCCATCCTGGTTTTACTCTCTTGCATGCATGAACCTGCAGTTCTGATTTTCTCAGGAAACTGCATGAGGGTAAAACCAGAGCTGGAGTCAGGGAGCAAGCACCAGTGCCTCTGAATTTCACAGAATGGAAGGGATGATTTGGAGGAGTGGGGCAGAGGATGTGCCCAGGAGTTTAGGCAAGTGGTGGGCTCTTAGCTCTGTGTCCAGTGAAGAACTGGAATCAGCTATCTACAGGCTGAACCATAGAGCTGGGATCAGGAGTTTGAAACCTGGGACTGGATCAAAATCTCCCAGTGGCAGTTTCCCTGCACCTCCATTCACTGAGTCCTCCTCCTCCTCTCCCTCTCTCCTTTTCCACCTCCCTCCCTCATATCCTCACTCATTCCCCCCTTTCCATCTCTCTAGGTTCACTAGGACTTTTTCTCTGGTTTCACTTTTAGCTAATGCTTTATTTTTCTAAAAGCACCACAAGGACTCTAGAGGTGGTTGCCAAGACATTTCCCTCCACCTTTGGAAACTGAGCAGGCCAGACTGCGAGATATTAATTTCCCTGCTGAGAGCTGGCGCTCATTGCTTCGTGAACGCACTCTGGGGCAAGCTTGGGGCTACAGGGGTGGGGGCCACTGCCAGAGCTGAATAGTGCCATTGTTCTGAGTGCCTCCCACCTCACCACGGACACTTCATAAGTTGGACGGCACTCACAACAGGGGGCCGTCAGTTTTAATAAGCTCTGGACTTATGGTCAGCCATAATAGCTGTATAAGGACAAACTGTCCCACGAAGAAGGAAGCGGAACACGTTAATAAAACTAGGAGGAACGAGATAAGGGAGGCTCCATCACGGCATGTGTGGTCGGGGATGAAGGGGTGAGAGAGATTCCATTGTGACACGTGGGGTCGGGGGTGAAGGGGTGAGAGAGACTCCATCGTGGAATGTGGGGTCGGGGGTGAAAGGGTGAGAGAGATTCCATCGTGGCATGTGGGATCGAGGATGAAGGGGTGAGAGAGACTCCATCGTGGCATGTGGAGTCGGGGATGAAGGGGTGAGAGAGACTCCATCGTGGCATGTGAAGTCATGGGTGAAGAGGTGAGAGAGACTCCATCGTGGCATGTGGAGTCGGGGATGAAGGTGTGAGAGAGATTCCATTGTGGCATGTGGGGTCGGGGGTGAAGGGGTGAAAGAGATTCCATTGTGGCATGTGGAGTCGGGGATGAAGGGGTGAGAGAGACTCCATCGTGGCATGTGGAGTCAGTGGTGAAGGGGTGAGAGAGACTCCATCGTGGCATGTGGAGTCGGGGATGAAGGTGTGAGAGAGATTCCATCGTGGCATGTGGGGTTGGGGGTGAAGGGGTGAGAGAGATTCCATCGTGGCATGTGGGGTCGGGGGTGAAGGGGTGAGAGAGATTCCATCGTGGCATGTGGAGTCATGGGTGAAGTGGTGAGAGAGACTCCATCGTGCCATGTGGAGTCGTGGATGAAGGGGTGAGAGAGACTCTATTGTGGCATGTGGAGTCGTGGGTGCAGTGATGAGCGAGACTCCATCGTGGCAGGTGGGGTCGGAGATGAAGGGGTGAGCGAGACCATCGTGGCATGTGGGGTCAAGGATGAAGGGATGAGTAAGACTCCATCGTGGCATGTGGAGTCAGTGGTGAAGGGGTGAGAGAGACTCCATCGTGGCATGTGGAGTCGGGGATGAAGGTGTGAGAGAGATTCCATCGTGGCATGTGGGGTTGGGGGTGAAGGGGTGAGAGAGACTCCATCATGCCATGTGGAGTCGTAGATGAAGGGGTGAGAGAGACTCTATTGTGGCATGTGGAGTCGTGGGTGCAGTGATGAGCGAGACTCCATCGTGGCAGGTGGGGTCGAGGATGAAGGAGTGAGCAAGACTCCATCGTGGCATGTGGGGTCGAGGATGAAGGAGTGAGCAAGACTCCATCGTGGCATGTGGGGTTGAGGATGAAGAGATGAGTGTGGCATATGGGGTCAGGAATGAAGTGATGAGCGAGACTCCTATGTGGCATGTGCGGTTGAGGATGAAGGGATGAGTGAGACTCCATCGTGGCATGTGGAGTCGGGGATGAAGAGGTGAGCGAGACTCCATCGTGGCATGTGGGGTTGAGGATGAAGGGATGAGTGAGACTCCATCGTGGCATGTGGAGTTGGGGATGAAGGGGTGAGAGAGATTCCATCGTGGCATGTGGAGTCATGGGTGAAGTGGTGAGAGAGACTCCATCGTGCCATGTGGAGTCATGGATGAAGGGGTGAGAGAGACTCTATTGTGGCATGTGGAGTCGTGGGTGCAGTGATGAGCGAGATTCCATCGTGGCAGGTGGGGTCGAGGATGAAGGAGTGAGCAAGACTCCATCGTGGCATGTGTGGTCAAGGATGAAGGGATGAGTGAGACTCCATTGTGGCATGTGGAATCGGGACGAAGGAGTGAGACTCCATTGTGGAATATGGAGTTGTGGGTGAAGGGGTGAGCGAAAGTCCATCGTGGTATGTGGAGTCTTGGGTGAAGGGGCGAGCGAGATTCCATCATGGCTTGCTGGGTCGGGGGTGAAGGGGTGAGCGAGATTCCATCATGGCATGTGGGGTTGGGGGAAACACAAAGAAGAGCAAAAGCTTTCGCAGCACAGCGAATGACACACAAAGCGAGAGACGTATGTTGGTCACAGGTGCCTTTATTGGTAGACCCCAACGCATTTTGGCAACCCTTCATCAAGGGGTATAAAATGATGCAACCTGTGGTAATCTTTTAAAATGTGGCTATTTTGACTCTCTTATCTTAAAATGTATCCACAATCGTAAAGAGAATGCTACAAGTTAAATCCTCCGACAGAGCAGTGGGGTCGGTGATGAAGGGGTGAACGAGATTCCATCGTGGCATGTGGAGTTGTGGGTGAAGGGGTGAGAGAGACTCCATTGTGGCATGTGGAGTTGTGGGTGAAGGGGTGAGCTAGATTCCATCGTGGCATGTGGAGTTCTGAATGAAGGGCGAGAGAGACTCCATCGTGGCATGTGGAGTTGGGGGTGAAGGGGTGAGCGAGACTCCATTGTGGCATGTGGAGTTGTGGGTGAGGGGGTGAGAGAGACTCCATCGTGGCATGTGGAGTCATGGGTGAGGGGGTGAGAGAGACTCCATCGTGGCATGTGGAGTCGGGAGTGAAGGGGTGAGTGAGATTCCATCATGGCATGTGGAGTCGTGGGTAAAGGGGTGAGCTAGATTCCATCGTGGAATGTGGAGCCGTGGGTGAAGGAGTGAGAGAGACTCCATCATGGCATGTGGAGTCGTGGGTGAAGGGGTGAGCTAGATTCCTTCGTGGCATGTAGAGTTTTGGGTGAAGGGGTGAGAGAGACTCCAGCGTGGCATGTGGGGTCGGTGATGAAGGGGTGAGTGAGAATCCATCGTGGCATGTGGAGTTATGGGTGAAGGAGTGAGCTAGATTCCATTGTGGCATGTCGAGTCATGGGTGAAGGGGTGAGAGAGACTCCATCGTGGCATGTGGAGTCGTGGGTGAGGGGGTGAGAGACTCCATCGTGACATGTGGAGTCGTGGGTGAGGGGGTGAGAGACTCCATCGTGGCATGTGGAGTCATGGGTGAGGGGGTGAGAGCGATTCCATCGTGGCATGTGGAGTCATGGGTGAAGGGGTGAGAGAGGTTCCATCATGGCATGTGGAGTCGTGGGCGAAGGGGTTAGAGAGACGCCATCGTGGCATGTGGAGTCGTGGGTGAGGGGGTGAGAGACTCCATTGTGGCATGTGGAGTCATGGGTGAGGGGTGAGAGACTCCATCGTGGCATGTGGAGTCGTGGGTGAGGGGGTGAGCTAGATTCCATCGTGGCATGTGGAGTCATGGGTGAGGGGGTGAGAGAGACTCCATCGTGGCATGTGGAGTCATGGGTGAGGGGGTGAGAGACTCCATCGTGGCATGTGGAGTCGTGGGTGAAGTGGTGAGCTAGATTCCATCGTGGCATGTGGAGTCGTGGGTGAAGGGGTGAGCGAGACTCCATCGTGGCATGCGGGGTTGGTAATGAAGGGGTGAGTGAGATTCCATCGTGTTGTGTGATGCAAGAAAAAGTGAAGCTCCTTCGCAGAAGATGAAGAAAGGGTGAGGTCAGTAAATAGACGGGGGAGGAGGGAAGTGACAGGAGGTACCACAGAACTACAGTCAATCGTTCACTCATGACCTCCCTCCCCCCCATGACCATGCTCCAAGTACAGGCTGAGATGGCGGGGTTATGACCTTACCTGTGTCCACATCACTGGGCCACCCACCCGACTGGCTGCCAGCTGCAGCCGGGGAGCGGCCTGCCCCTGGGTAGAAGACATCGTCCACGGGACTTTCCATTTCACTGTCATCGATAGACTTTGGACGCTTTGTGGAGCTGTTGGGGGTGAGAGAAGAGAAAAGCAGCTGTGACAAGAGTTCTGAGCGCCCTAGGAGAGTCTTCACCTCATGTGCCCCCCCACCTCTGTGATTCTGATAATTAAACTAAACAGCACCCCTCCCACAGCAATCCTGTAAAAGATGCCGCTCTTCCTGCAGATAAAGGAATGTTCTGAGGGCTCTTGATGTTGTGTCAGCATTTACCGTTTTGCTGTCAATGCTGATGTTCTTTGCTGCCTAGGTGATTGCCTAGTCGCTCCCTGGACCGATCTCTCTTTCCTTCCCTGCTCAATGACTGCTGTGGACCCTCTTACTAAGGGGAACAAGAGGCACAGTGTGGGGGCCTCACCTGCTGGAAGGAGGGGAGGTGAGGGACCGTCGCCCCAGCGTCACTTGGTTTATATTGTAGTAGCCGGGGCTCTCCAGGTCTGCGAGGGAGAAATTTGGCCCCGATGCCGTCGCAACAGGCGCTGTAGGAGAAAAAGACAGACTTCAGATGTGCGATTGCAGAAGGGAGACCTGAGGCTGGTCTTGGCATTGCTAGTTTCTCGTGCTTTGGCAAGGGAGGGAGGGTCTCCAGTCCTCGGGTCCCCTCTCTTAGCTCGTTACTCACTTTGGGAGACTCTGACCAGCTCTGTGACATTCCAGACACCAGATGTGACGAAACAGTCCTGGAAACTCAAATGACCTGGAGAACAGAGAGAGAGGTAGAGGGAATAAGAAAGAGGACAGACGGGACACCGACTGGCAGAGCAGCTAGAGAGAAACAGAGAGCATGATAGTAGCTAGGTAAGGACTGCAGAGCCTTTCGACTTGCCTGCTCCTAAAACAACGTCTCAGAGCTGCGGCCTCAGATTCTCGGATCTAAGGAGCCTCTGTATTTACCCCAGGCTTTCCTGTATGCCATTATCATTTTAACCTCCATCCACCATCCCAGAGAGGTTATTCCACGAATCCATCACCCTTTTCTTGAATTTGTTTTTCTTTCCTGAGCCTACCCACTAGAAGCCTTATGCAAGTTTGAAAAATGTCCCTCCACAATTGCATTTTTCAGCTGTCTGTGCTGTACTCACGTTTTATGTGCATCGATGTGAGGCCTACACAGGGCTATCATGAAGATCCACTCTTCTGCTGTCTGTGCTGTATTCATGCTTTAAATGTACTAGTCTTATATCTACAGAGGCTCTCAAGATCTGCTCTTCAGATGTCCGTGCTGTATTCATGCTTTATATCTATCAGTGTGGTGCCTGCACAGGGCTCCGATGGGTTCCAGTCTTTGGCTGTCCATGCTGTATTCATGCTTTGTATCTATCAGAGTGGCGCCTGCACAGGACTCCGACAGGATCCAGTCTTTGGCTGTCCATGCTGTATTCATGCTTTATATCTATCAGTGTGGTGCCTGCACAGGACTCCGATGGGTTCCAGTCTTTGGCTGTCCATGCTGTATTCATGCTTTATATTTATCACTGTGGTGCCTGCACAGGTCTCTGATGGGATCCAGTCTTTGGCTGTCCATGCTGTATTCATGCTTTATATCTATCAGTGTGGTACCTGCACAGGACTCCGATGGGTTCCAGTCTTTGGCTGTCCATGCTGTATTCATGCTTTATATCTATCAGTGTGGTGCCTGCACAGGACTCCGACGGGATCCAGTCTTTGGCTGTCCATGCTGTATTCATGCTTTGTATCTATCAGTGTGGTGCCTGCACAGGGCTCCGATGGGATCCAGTCTTTGGCTGTCCGTGCTGTATTCATGCTTTATATCTATCAGTGTGGTGCCTGCACAGGACTCCGACGGGATCCAGTCTTTGGCTGTCCATGCTGTATTCATGCTTTATATCTATCAGTGTGGTGCCTGCACAGGGCTCCAATGGGATCCAGTCTTTGGCTGTCCATGCTGTATTCATGCTTTATATTTATCAGTGTGGTGCCTGCATAGGGCTCCGATGGGTTCCAGTCCTTAGCTATCCATGCTGTATTCATGCTTTGTATCTATCAGTGTGGTGCCTGCACAGGGCTCCAATGGGATCCAGTCTTTGGCTGTCCATGCTGTATTCATGCTTTATATCTATCAGTGTGGTGCCTGCACAGGGCTCCAATGGGATCCAGTCTTTGGCTGTCCATGCTGTATTCATGCTTTATATTTATCAGTGTGGTGCCTGCATAGGGCTCCGATGGGTTCCAGTCCTTAGCTATCCATGCTGTATTCATGCTTTGTATCTATCAGTGTGGTGCCTGCACAGGGCTCCGATGGGATCCAGTCTTTGGCTGTCCGTGCTGTATTCATGCTTTATATCTATCAGTGTGGTGCCTGCACAGGGCTCCGATGGGTTCCAGTCTTTGGCTGTCCATGCTGTATTCATGCTTTATATCTATCAGTGTGGTGCCTGCCCAGGGCTCCGATGGGTTCCAGTCTTTGGCTGTCCATGCTGTATTCATGCTTTATATTTATCACTGTGGTGCCTGCACAGGTTTCTGATGGGATCCAGTCTTTGGCTGTCCATGCTGTATTCATGCTTTATATTTATCACTGTGGTGCCTGCACAGGTTTCTGATGGGATCCAGTCTTTGGCTGTCCATGCTGTATTCATGCTTTTTATCTATCAGTGTGGTGCCTACACAGGACTCCGATGGGATCCAGTCTTTGGCTGTCCATGCTGTATTCATGCTTTATATCTATCAGTGTGGTGCCTGCACAGGACTCCGATGGGTTCCAGTCTTTGGCTGTCCATGCTGTATTCATGCTTTATATTTATCACTGTGGTGCCTGCACAGGTCTCTGATGGGATCCAGTCTTTGGCTGTCCATGCTGTATTCATGCTTTATATCTATCAGTGTGGTGCCTGCACAGGACTCCGACGGGATCCAGTCTTTGGCTCTCCATGCTGTATTCATGCTTTGTATCTATCAGTGTGGTGCCTGCACAGGGCTCCGATGGGATCCAGTCTTTGGCTGTCCGTGCTGTATTCATGCTTTATATCTATCAGTGTGGTGCCTGCACAGGACTCCGACGGGATCCAGTCTTTGGCTGTCCATGCTGTATTCATGCTTTATATCTATCAGTGTGGTGCCTGCACAGGGCTCCAATGGGATCCAGTCTTTGGCTGTCCATGCTGTATTCATGCTTTATATTTATCAGTGTGGTGCCTGCACAGGGCTCAGATGGGATCCAGTCCTTAGCTATCCGTGCTGTATTCATGCTTTATATTTATCACTCTGGTGCCTGCACAGGTCTCTGATGGGATCCAGTCTTTGGCTGTCCATGCTGTATTCATGCTTTATATCTATCAGTGTGGTGCCTGCACAGGGCTCCGATGGGTTCCAGTCTTTGGCTGTCCATGCTGTATTCATGCTTTATATTTATCACTGTGGTGCCTGCACAGGTTTCTGATGGGATCCAGTCTTTGGCTGTCCATGCTGTATTCATGCTTTGTATCTATCAGTGTGGTGCCTACACAGGACTCCGATGGGATCCAGTCTTTGGCTGTCCATGCTGTATTCATGCTTTATATCTATCAGTGTGGCGCCTGCACAGGACTCCGATGGGATCCAGTCTTTGGCTGTCCATGCTGTATTCATGCTTTATATCTATCAGTGTGGTGCCTGCACAGGTCTCTGATGGGATCCAGTCTTTGGCTGTCCATGCTGTATTCATGCTTTATATCTATCAGTGTGGTGCCTGCACAGGGCTCCGATGGGTTCCAGTCTTTGGCTGTCCATGCTGTATTCATGCTTTATATCTATCAGTGTGGTGCCTGCACAGGGCTCCGATGGGTTCCAGTCTTTGGCTGTCCATGCTGTATTCATGCTTTATATCTATCAGTGTGGTGCCTGCACAGGGCTCCGATGGGTTCCAGTCTTTGGCTGTCCATGCTGTATTCATGCTTTATATCTATCAGTGTGGTGCCTGCACAGGACTCCGACGGGATCCAGTCTTTGGCTGTCCGTGCTGTATTCATGCTTTATATCTATCAGTGTGGCGCCTGCACAGGACTCTGACAGGATCCAGTCTTTGGCTGTCCATGCTGTATTCATGCTTTATATCTATCAGTGGGGTGCCTGCACAGGACTCCGACGGGATCCAGTCTTTGGCTGTCCATGCTGTATTCATGCTTTATATCTATCAGTGTGGTGCCTGCACAGGGCTCCGATGAGATCCAGTCTTTGGCTGTCCATGCTGTATTCATGCTTTATATTTATCACTCTGGTGCCTGCACAGGTCTCTGATGGGATCCAGTCTTTGGCTGTCCATGCTGTATTCATGCTTTATATCTATCAGTGTGGCACCTGCATAGGGCTCCCATGGGGTCCAGTCCTTAGCTATCCATGCTGTATTCATGCTTTGTATCTATCAGTGTGGTGCCTGCACAGGGCTCCGATGGGATTCAGTCTTTGGCTGTCCGTGCTGTATTCATGCTTTATATATATCAGTGTGGCACCTGCATAGGGCTCCGATGGGTTCCAGTCCTTTGCTATCCGTTCTGTATTCATGCTTTGTATCTATCAATATGACGCCTGCATGGGGCTCCGATGTGGTCCAGTCTTCAGCTGTCCGTGCTGTATTCATGCTTTACGTGTTTCAGTATGATGCCTGCATGGGGCTCCGATGTGATCCAGTCTTCAGCTGTCCGTGCTGTATTCATGCTGTATGTGTATCAATATAATGCCTGCACAGGGCTCAGCTAAAGATCCTGTGAATTCCTGTTCTATTATTTTCTTTATCCTGAAGGTCTGTTGTGGAAGTTAAGCACAAGCGGATGAGGCCGCTGGGGTAGGGAAGGGTGATGAGCAGAATCAGAAGCTTGACCCTTCCATCCAGTCCCTGGTGCAGAGATAACCCTCCCCCCCCCCCATCATGCACACCAGCTTGTCCTCCTCTACACACACTGACCCCACACACCTATACAGTTATAAACACTCCCCATCCACCATCAATCATATTTTAATCTCCAGGGTTCATGACATGCCAGCTACGATGTACTTAGTAGCCAGGGACTACCAGGTAAGTGGCTGTCAGGTAACCTATCAGTCTGTTTTTTCTAAACTTATGAGTCTCTCTACGCTGACAGCCAGTTGTAAAGGGCTAAGGAGAGAGGGCCAGTGTGACAACTCCCTGATGAGAGCTGGGTGGGAAGGCATACGGTGAGATACCTTGCATGATGTGTCCCTGATGAGAGCTGGGTGGAAGGGTAAGAAGATGCTGATGTGATTCAGTGGGATGGGGGGAGAGCTTTTTCCCATTTCCATTTTCTTCACCACAAGGCTTCCGTGGCCACCTGTCACTTCATGTCATAAATCCAACGTCGGCTGCTGCATTGGGAGGGAGTCAGGCTGCCCCTGGTGTGTCTCCTACATTAATCAGGACGGATACAGAAGCCCGCCCATCTCACTCCCCCACCCCCTTCCCAGCCAGAGATTTGAGGGGGGGGGGGGGTCCTCCTTGCTGCAGCTGTTGCACAGCTGGGAACCTCCGTTAGAGCAGTGAGAAGGGCATGTGTGTACTGCAACATCTCTCCACTAGAGGGAGCAAGATCCAGTTCCGATAGTGACAATAAATTACAATTAAAATATGAATTTAAATATGAACCTTTCATCAGAGCTTTGTGCAGCCATTACACTGATACACATAAAGGAAGGGATTTAGCTCACGCCTTGTTCGGAAGTATCTCAAGGCACATTACATTCAAGTACAAAGGGTATTTCCCAGTCCCTGAGGCAATAGTAGGCAACCAGCCGGAGACCACAAAGAGGAGCCATGGGATTTGAACCCGGTCCCCAGGCTACTCTTCTATGAATACAACACAGACAAATGAAGGATGTCTCTTCAACCAAGCCCTGTGCAGGCATCATACTGATACATTTAAAGCATGAATACAGCACAGACAGCTGAAGTGCTGATTTTCATAGATTCCCACACAGGTATCAAAGCTGTAAAGCTTTAATACAGCACAGACAGTTGTCCCATGCAATCACGAAGGGAGATTTTTCAAAACAGGGGATGTGACACATGTCTCACCCCCACTAAAAGGTTACCTCCAATGATGCCCTGTGAGAGCAAAATATAAAAGGAGACTTAAGGAGCAAGCCCAGAGGAGGGTCAGGCCAGAATGTAGGAACTGGCAGAAGATCCATCACAGAGAAATCATGCCAGACAGAAGGACTAGAATATTAATCCTTCCGTAATCCCTTCACCCCAGCAGCACAGATTCCCCTGAAACAGAGATTTCTCTCACCATTCAGCGGGGGTTTGATATCGACGTCTACCTGTTGATTAGAGCCTTCCGACTGTCCCGATTCTGTCAGGAGGGAAAGGAGAGAGATTAGCACACACTTATAACTACATTTCTGATATACTTCTCTGGACCATCGGGCCAAGAGCGTATCCTAAATTTGTGAAATGGATCAGATGTGACACCCAGGAGCACATAAGTGAAGGTGACACAGTGGCAGAAAGTATGAAGAGTCCCCAAGCAAAATACCAAAAATAGCCCCAAGCCATGGGGATGGGAGCAGCTATTATTTATTTATTAATTTAGCTATTTTTCTATTCCGCTGTATCTAAAAGTCACAGTGGTTTACATGTAGCAACACAGCTCAACAGGGCTTTAAAGTGAACAGAGAATATGGAACTAGAACAAGATTACTCAACAGTAAAAGGGACAAAGTCTAAATCTAATAGGGAATGAAGGGAAGTGGGATGGTGGTGAGGGGGGATGAGGGGTAGGTGACTATCTTTCATCAGGGAAGCGTTCTAGGCATAGGTGAGTTCTTCGGAGGGTCACCAGTGGCGCGTAAGTTGTTTGGGAGGGCATTCCCTAGTGTAGGGGCATATAAGGAGATGGCCCTTCTAGATATCGAGCTTGTTGGGGTGGAGAGAATGTTCTGAGAGTCCTTCTACACCTGATGGTTGGCGCTTTTGTGACAGCGTTTGTAGGTGGATGGAGGAGAGACCATGACTGATTTTGAAGAATGTGAGGACAATTTTCTATCAGTGGGTCCCGTGACCTGCAGGTGCTGCCTGGGGAGGGGGGGGGGATTTTACATCATTGGTTTACAGGTATTCCATAATCTGATTGCCGACCGTGGCACAAGGGCGTCCTGCTGATGGCTGCTGCAGCCAAATCCCTCTTGAATCCAGTCTCCGCAGGTTTCCCAGTTGTTTGGCGTATACAGACCCACAGGGTAAGGTTAATACAAGACTCTAGCATTGGCCTCCTCCAGACACCCATCTAAAACCTGGACACATACATGCAGAGGAATGGACACATCACAGACAATGGGATGGATGCATAGAGTTGACAGGTGGCTCCAGATTCACCTGACAAGGATGATCCAGGTCTGGGTTTAGCCCGTTGCATGCAGGGGCTTGCAGTGCTTTTCAGAATGTAAGTGGGAAGTCAGAACTACCATTCCCAGCATGCAATGGGGTAAACCCAGGACTGGATCAACCATGTTGGGCAAAACTGAGGCCATTTGGTAACCCTGCAGACACATGACAAACAGATAAAGCCAAAAGCCAGACACACAGAGCTGCCCTTCCCAGAATGAAGCACCAACATACTTAAGGACTAATGTATGCAAATGAGCCATTACAGAATTAATTACCAACTTGCAAATTACAGTTTTCTTTAAAAGCTGCTCGCGATTAAAAAAAAAACCCCAAAAAATAACAAACAGAGAAGACAAGATAATCCCCTAGTACTACAGGGTGGAGGAAAGGGAAAGTACTGCTGCCGGACCGGAAGGGGAGAGGCAGCGTGGGACAGGAGCACTGCACGCTCGCTACATGGGTGGCGCTTCTGAGGGAACACCAACAACCCTCTATCTGATATCTCACTTCCAAAATACACGTAGCAATGCTGCAAAAATAAGAGCACTGACCAGGAGCAAAGTCTGATGCCCACTGCACTGATAAGACAAGAGGCTGAGGTACCACACACTGCACTGATAACACTGTACCAGAGGAGCACACACTGCACCTACAACCCTGCAAAGGGGCTGATTTACCAGAGGAGCACCCAGTGCACTGATATCACTGAAAAGGGGCTGATTTACCAGAGGAGAACCCACTGCACTGATATCACTGAAAAGGGGCTGATTTACCAGAGGAGCACCCAGTGCACTGATATCACTGAAAAGGGGCTGATTTACCAGAGGAGCACCCACTGCACTGATATCACTGAAAAGGGGCTGATTTACCAGAGGAGCACCCACTGCACTGATATCACTGAAAAGGGTCTGATTTACCAGAGGAGCACCCAGTGCACTGATATCACTGAAAAGGGGCTGATTTACCAGAGGAGCACCCAGTGCACTGATATCACTGAAAAGGGGCTGATTTACCAGAGGAGCACCCAGTGCACTGATATCACTGAAAAGGGGCTGATTTACCAGAGGAGCACCCAGTGCACTGATATCACTGAAAAGGGGCTGATTTACCAGAGAAGCACCCACTGCACTGATATCACTGAAAAGGGGCTGATTTACCACCCACTGCACTGATGTCACAGAAAAGGGGCTGATTTACCAGAGGAGCACCCAGTGCACTGATATCACTGAAAAGGGGCTGATTTACCAGAGGAGCACCCACTGCACTGATATCACAGAAAAGGGGCTGATTTACCAGAGGAGCACCCAGTGCACTGATATCACTGAAAAGGGGCTGATTTACCAGAGGAGAACCCACTGCACTGATATCACTGAAAAGGGGCTGATTTACCAGAGGAGCACCCAGTGCACTGATATCACTGAAAAGGGGCTGATTTACCAGAGGAGCACCCACTGCACTGATATCACTGAAAAGGGGCTGATTTACCAGAGGAGCACCCACTGCACTGATATCACTGAAAAGGGTCTGATTTACCAGAGGAGCACCCAGTGCACTGATATCACTGAAAAGGGGCTGATTTACCAGAGGAGCACCCAGTGCACTGATATCACTGAAAAGGGGCTGATTTACCAGAGGAGCACCCAGTGCACTGATATCACTGAAAAGGGGCTGATTTACCAGAGGAGCACCCAGTGCACTGATATCACTGAAAAGGGGCTGATTTACCAGAGAAGCACCCACTGCACTGATATCACTGAAAAGGGGCTGATTTACCACCCACTGCACTGATGTCACAGAAAAGGGGCTGATTTACCAGAGGAGCACCCAGTGCACTGATATCACTGAAAAGGGGCTGATTTACCAGAGGAGCACCCACTGCACTGATATCACAGAAAAGGGGCTGATTTACCAGAGGAGCACCCAGTGCACTGATATCACTGAAAAGGGGCTGATTTACCAGAGGAGCACCCAGTGCACTGATATCACTGAAAAGGGGCTGATTTACCAGAGGAGCACCCACTGCACTGATATCACTGAAAAGGGGCTGATTTACCAGAGGAGCACCCAGTGCACTGTTATCACTGAAAAGGGGCTGATTTACCAGAGGAGCACCCAGTGCACTGATATCACTGAAAACGGGCTGATTTACCAGAGGAGCACCCACTGCACTGATATCACTGAAAAGGGGTTGATTTACCAGAGGAGCACCCAGTGCACTGATATCACTGAAAAGGGGCTGAATTACCAGAGGAGCACCCACTGCACCGATATCACTGAAAAGGGGCTGATTTACCAGAGGAGCACCCAGTGCACTGATATCACTGAAAAGGGGCTGATTTACCAGAGGAGCACCCAGTGCACTGTTATCACTGAAAAGGGGCTGATTTACCAGAGGAACACCCACTGCACTGATATCACTGAAAAGGGGCTGATTTACCAGAGGAGCATCCACTGCACTGATATCACTGAAAAGGGGTTGATTTACCAGAGGAGCACCCACTGCACTGATATCACTGAAAAGGGGCTGATTTACCAGAGGAGCACCCACTGCACTGATATCACTGAAAAGGGGCTGATTTACCAGAGGAGCACCCAGTGCACTGATATCACTGAAAAGGGGCTGATTTACCAGAGGAGCACCCAGTGCACTGATATCACTGAAAAGGGGCTGATTTACCAGAGGAGCACCCACTGCACTGATATCACTGAAAAGGGGCTGATTTACCAGAGGAGCACCCAGTGCACTGATATCACTGAAAAGGGGCTGATTTACCAGAGGAGCACCCAGTGCACTGATATCACTGAAAAGGGGCTGATTTACCAGAGGAGCACCCACTGCACTGATATCACTGAAAAGGGGCTGATTTACCAGAGGAGCACCCACTGCACTGATATCACTGAAAAGGGGCTGATTTACCAGAGGAGCACCCAGTGCACTGATATCACTGAAACTGCACTGATATCACTGAAAAGGGGCTGATTTACCAGAGGAGCACCCAGTGCACTGATATCACTGAAAAGGGGCTGATTTACCAGAGGAGCACCCACTGCACTGATATCACTGAAAAGGGGCTGATTTACCAGAGGAGCACCCAGTGCACTGATATCACTGAAAAGGGGCTGATTTACCAGAGGAGCACCCAGTGCACTGATATCACTGAAAAGGGGCTGATTTACCAGAGGAGCACCCACTGCACTGATATCACTGAAAAGGGGCTGATTTACCAGAGGAGCACCCACTGCACTGATATCACTGAAAAGGGGCTGATTTACCAGAGGAGCACCCAGTGCACTGATATCACTGAAAAGGGGCTGATTTACCAGAGGAGCACCCACTGCACTGATATCACTGAAAAGGGGCTGATTTACCAGAGGAGCACCCAGTGCACTGATATCACTGAAAAGGGGTTGATTTACCAGAGGAGCACCCACTGCACTGATATCACTGAAAAGGGGCTGATTTACCAGAGGAGCACCCACTGCACTGATATCACTGAAAAGGGGCTGATTTACCAGAGGAGCACCCAGTGCACTGATATCACTGAAAAGGGGCTGATTTACCAGAGGAGCACCCACTGCACTGATATCACTGAAAAGGGGCTGATTTACCAGAGGAGCACCCACTGCACTGATATCACTGAAAAGGGGTTGATTTACCAGAGGAGCACCCAGTGCACTGATATCACTGAAAAGGAGCTGATTTACCAGAGGAGCACCCAGTGCACTGATATCACTGAAAAGGGGCTGATTTACCAGAGGAGCACCCAGTGCACTGATATCACTGAAAAGGGGTTGATTTACCAGAGGAGCACCCAGTGCACTGATATCACTGAAAAGGGGCTGATTTACCAGAGGAGCACCCAGTGCACTGATATCACTGAAAAGGGGCTGATTTACCAGAGGAGAACCCACTGCACTGATATCACTGAAAAGGGGCTGATTTACCAGAGGAGCACCCACTGCACCGATATCACTGAAAAGGGGCTGATGTACCAGAGGAGCACCCAGTGCACTGATATCACTGAAAAGGGGCTGATTTACCAGAGGAGCACCCACTGCACTGATATCACTGAAAAGGGGCTGATTTACCAGAGGAGCACCCAGTGCACTGATATCACTGAAAAGGGGCTGATTTACCAGAGGAGCACCCACTGCACTGATATCACTGAAAAGGGGTTGATTTACCAGAGGAGCACCCACTGCACTGATATCACTGAAAAGGGGCTGATTTACCAGAGGAGCACCCAGTGCACTGATATCACTGAAAAGGGGCTGATTTACCAGAGGAGCACCCAGTGCACTGATATCACTGAAAAGGGGCTGATTTACCAGAGGAGCACCCACTGCACTGATATCACTGAAAAGGGGCTGATTTACCAGAGGAGCACCCAGTGCACTGATATCACTGAAAAGGGGCTGATTTACCAGAGGAGCACCCACTGCACTGATATCACTGAAAAGGGGCTGATTTACCAGAGGAGCACCCAGTGCACTGATATCACTGAAAAGGGGCTGATTTACCAGAGGAGCACCCACTGCACTGATATCACTGAAAAGGGGCTGATTTACCAGAGGAGCATCCACTGCACTGATATCATTGAAAAGGGGCTGATTTACCAGAGGAGCACCCAGTGCACTGATATCACTGAAAAGGGGCTGATTTACCAGAGGAGCACCCACTGCACTGATATCACTGAAAAGGGGCTGATTTACCAGAGGAGCACCCACTGCACTGATATCACTGAAAAGGGGCTGATTTACCAGAGGAGCACCCACTGCACTGATATCACTGAAAAGGGGCTGATTTACCAGAGGAGCACCCAGTGCACTGATATCACTGAAAAGGGGCTGATTTACCAGAGGAGCACCCAGTGCACTGATATCACTGAAAAGGGGCTGATTTACCAGAGGAGCACCCAGTGCACTGATATCACTGAAAAGGGGCTGATTTACCAGAGGAGCACCCAGTGCACTGATATCACTGAAAAGGGGCTGATTTACCAGAGAAGCACCCACTGCACTGATATCACTGAAAAGGGGCTGATTTACCAGAGGAGCACCCAGTGCACTGATATCACTGAAAAGGGGCTGATTTACCAGAGGAGCACCCACTGCACTGATATCACTGAAAAGGGGTTGATTTACCAGAGGAGCACCCACTGCACTGATATCACTGAAAAGGGGCTGATTTACCAGAGGAGCACCCAGTGCACTGATATCACTGAAAACGGGCTGATTTACCAGAGGAGCACCCAGTGCACTGATATCACTGAAAAGGGGCTGATTTACCAGAGGAGCACCCACTGCACTGATATCACTGAAAAGGGGCTGATTTACCAGAGGAGCACCCAGTGCACTGATATCACTGAAAAGGGGCTGATTTACCAGAGGAACACCCACTGCACTGATATCACTGAAAAGGGGCTGATTTACCAGAGGAGCACCCACTGCACTGATATCACTGAAAAGGGGCTGATTTACCAGAGGAGCACCCACTGCACTGATATCACTGAAAAGGGGCTGATTTACCAGAGGAGCATCCACTGCACTGATATCACTGAAAAGGGGCTGATTTACCAGAGGAGCACCCAGTGCACTGATATCACTGAAAAGGGGTTGATTTACCAGAGGAGCACCCACTGCACTGATATCACTGAAAAGGGGCTGATTTACCAGAGGAGCACCCACTGCACTGATATCACTGAAAAGGGGCTGATTTACCAGAGGAGCACCCACTGCACTGATATCACTGAAAAGGGGCTGATTTACCAGAGGAGCACCCACTGCACTGATATCACTGAAAAGGGGCTGATTTACCAGAGGAGCACCCAGTGCACTGATATCACTGAAAAGGGGCTGATTTACCAGAGGAGCACCCAGTGCACTGTTATCACTGAAAAGGGGCTGATTTACCAGAGGAGCACCCAGTGCACTGATATCACTGAAAACGGGCTGATTTACCAGAGGAGCACCCACTGCACTGTTATCACTGAAAAGGGGCTGATTTACCAGAGGAGCACCCAGTGCACTGATATCACTGAAAAGGGGCTGATCTAACAGAGGAGCACCCAGTGCACTGATATCACTGAAAAGGGGCTGAATTACCAGAGGAGCACCCACTGCACCGATATCACTGAAAAGGGGCTGATTTACCAGAGGAGCACCCAGTGCACTGATATCACTGAAAAGGGGCTGATTTACCAGAGGAGCACCCACTGCACTGATATCACTGAAAAGGGGCTGATTTACCAGAGGAGCACCCAGTGCACTGATATCACTGAAAAGGGGCTGATTTACCAGAGGAGCACCCAGTGCACTGTTATCACTGAAAAGGGGCTGATTTACCAGAGGAGCACCCACTGCACTGATATCACTGAAAAGGGGCTGATTTACCAGAGGAGCACCCAGTGCACTGATATCACTGAAAAGGGGCTGATTTACCAGAGGAGCACCCGCTGCACCGATAACCCTGAAAAGGGGCTGATCTACCAGAGGAGCACCCACTGCACCGATAACCCTGAAAAGGGGCTGATTTACCAGAGGAGTGCACACTGCAGTGATATCACTGAAAAGGGGTGGATTTACCAGAGGAGTGCACACTTCACTGATAACAATGAAATGGATTCTGGGTACTCTATTCTCTTTGTTCCAACAGGAAAATCCAAAGTTATCAATCCTAGAATCCTTTCCCACAGAGAGGCCTAGGAACCTTCCTGTCCTCTGTACCTTCCTGGTGGAGTAAGGATGGGGAGTACCCCTCAGGCAAACACGTGCATCAAACAAAGGACCTACACAAAATGGATCCATACCTCCCTCATCCCAACCCAGCATGCTCACTTGCTTTTATTGGGTGTCTTTCCTGGGAGCTGAATCCTGCTTCAGTTGACTTAAATTGAAGACTGAGACCCATACTCTGAAAAGCCAGTATGATACACTATGAAATTACTTTAACACACCAACAGAAGTTTGAAGACGAGGGGAAGCCATGTGTCTATGTAATGTATTTGAGAACGGCTAGCTTGAAATACACTCTTCCCTCTGTTTGATTCCTGGCAGCCATCTTAAAACTTGGCAGCCATCTTAGTAACTGGCGGCCTGCAGGAACTCCTGTAGTGATGCCGCGCGCTGACCGGGCATTTCTTATTCAGCCCCAAGGCCAAAATAGTGGAGGGTGGTGACTTTTTGGGAGTCAAGGGGTGGAAAAAAAGCAGAACTGCCAAGTTATGCAGTTTCAGGAGGAAGATGGCTACTCCTGGATTTCTGACCATCACATCTTGATGCATTATCTGACCTGTGGCAATGATTTTGATGGATAGAATCAGGAACTACAAATCCCATGCTGCTTTGGGATATAAGTTCAAAACCAGGACTGGACTAAAAGTCTCCCTCCTGGAACTGGGTAATTTGGCAGTTCTGAAGAAGTGTGTTGGGAAGGGGGTAGGGACAGATAGGGCAGAGCTGCCAATTATCCTCTTCCAGGAGGCAGATTTTAGGCCTGGATTTCTAACCATCACATCCTGATGTATTATCGGACCTGTGGCTCTCATTTTGATGGTACACTTGAGGACTGCCTAGGACCTCCGGCCAAAACAGTTTTTTTTTTTCAACTTGATAGGATACAGTTGCATGACAGCATTTAAACTCAAAAGCCTCAAACTTTTTGCCTGTGCTGACAGATTAAAATTTGGTGGCATCTATTGCCTGTTGCGCCATAAATAAAAGATATTTGGGGACCAGAGTATCCGGGCCTGGGTTTATTACCACACCTGAATTGTTTTTTGAGATGGTAGAGAGCAATCAACTTTAAATTTTGTCTTTGAGAGGCACCAGGAAACAGGTCTGGGTCAGTTTGACAAGACAGACCTGAGTTTGCATCTAGTTTTCCAGCTGCCATCGGACTTACCACGCTGCATGCAGGGACTTGTGGTTCTGATTTCCTTACTGTTAGTCCCTTATGGCAGCAAGACTACAAGTCCCAAAATGCCATAAGGTAAACCCTGGCCTGCATCAATTCATCTGGCAAATCTGGAGCCAGTTGGCAAACTTTGTGTGTGTGGGTGCATAGAGAAATGGAGGTGAGAGAGCCCCTGCCAGCTCAGCTCAAAGGCACGCAGCTCATGTCATCTCCCTGGGCACAAACGGAGGGTAAGGAACAGAAGAGCTTGGGCGTGGGAGAAAGCAAGGCACAGGGGCCTGGAAACGGGCTGCTGGGTAACAGGCTGGGCATGCTTGAGGGTGGGCTCGCCTACACAGGTCGCATACAGGATCCCATCAGTGAGACAGAGCAGGGCATGGTGAGGATCAGACCCCTGTTATTTTCTGTAAAGGAAGGGAATTACCCCTCGCCTGGGACATGGTTAGGGCAGGGAGGAGAAAGAAAAGACATAAGGTAGGAGATATACAAACCTCCGTCTCCTGCCCTGCCTCGGGGAGAGAGATGCTCTCCTTCCACTCTGCCCTGCTCCCCTCCACCCCCTCGCTGCACGTGACCCGCAGCCCTGCTTCTTGCTGGCCCAGGTCCAGTTCTGCTGTAACTTGGACTAGCTGCTCTCCACACATATGGAAAGAATTTCTATTAAAGATGTGATTAATCTCAGCCAGCCGGGGAATGACTTTTGCCGGGATTGTTTTTGCTGTCAGGTCTCCAGTAATGTAAAATAACCCATCAAGCAGCAGTGGTTGGCCTGCGAGGTTCCCTAGCTGTGCAAGAAGCTGCACTAACTTTACACAAAGCCATAATCGTACAGTGTCCCCCTGCACCTCAAGAATCATGATGGCAGCACATTGAGGTGGCCATATGATGATGTCACACACAGGTGGGAATGTCATGATGACATCATATACCGGACAGCAGCATAAATCTGCAGTGAAATCAGTTTATGTCTGCAGGGGACGGAGGTGGGAGAGGGGGAGTCTGTAGCTCTTTCTTGCATTTTCCTAGGGTACACTCAGTCTGAGCACAAAGTCCTTGCTGTTCCCCTGGGATAGGGATGTGAAAGGTCCCTGCTATGTCCTGTTGGGGAAGGGGGGAGCGCTGTTGAGGAAACACTAGTATAATATCACAGTCTCTGCTGTTTCTTGGAGGTTGTGCTGGCGCCGGCTCGTGGGTCCTGTGAACCACCTGTGGTGAAGTGAACCTGCCTGTCCCCCTTGCTTCTCCTGTACTGTGCTGTCTGTCCTGGTTAGATTGTCAGCTCTTCGAGCAGGGACTGTCATCTTCATATGTCTGTATAGCGCTGCATACTCCTTGTAGCACTACAGAAATGCTTAGTAGTAGCAGCTTTGCCAGAGAGGGAGAAGAGGCACTGAAGAGATTGTGTGAGCACAGCCCCAATCAAGGATGGCAACGAGCCGGCAGAGAGGAGCTCCACTGGGGGGGGGGGGGCTGTGCAAGGACCAGGAGCCGGCAGAGAGGAGCTCCACTGGGGGGGGGGGTTGTGCAAGGACCAGGAGCTGGCAGAGAGGAGCTCCACTGGGGGGGGGGGCTGTGCAAGGACCAGGAACCGGCAGAGAGGGGCTCCACTGGGGGGGCTGCACAAGGACCAGGAGCCGGCAGAGAGGGGCTACACTGGGGCGGGTGTTGTGCAAGGACCAGGAGCTGGCAGAGAGGAGCTCCACTGGTGGGGGGGGCTGTGCAAGGACCAGGATCCGGCAGAGAGGGGCTCCACTGAGGGGTGCTGTGCAAGGACCAGGAGCCGGCAGAGAGGGGCTCCACTGGGGGGGGGGCTGTGCAAGGACCAGGAGCCGGCAGAGAGGTGCTCCACTGGGAGGGGGTTGTGCAAGGACCAGGAACCGGCAGAGAGGGGCTCCACTGGGGGGGGGGGGCTGTGCACGGACCAGTACCCGCCAGTGAGGGGCTCCACGGGGGGGGGGCTGTGCAAGGACCAGGAACAGGCAGAGAGGGGCTCCACTGGGGGGGGGCTGTGCAAGGACCAGGAGCCGGCAGAGAGGGGCTCCACTGGGGGGGGGCTGCACAAGGACCAGGAGCCGGCAGAGAGGAGCTCCACTGGGGGGGGGGGG
Organism: Ichthyophis bannanicus; assembly: GCA_033557465.1. Taxonomy (NCBI): domain Eukaryota; kingdom Metazoa; phylum Chordata; class Amphibia; order Gymnophiona; family Ichthyophiidae; genus Ichthyophis; species Ichthyophis bannanicus. Next base: position 98,417,026 of record CM066051.1, on the reverse strand, counting down.
CTGTGCAAGGACCAGGAGCCGGCAGAGAGGGGCTCCACTGGGGGGGGGGCTGCACAAGGACCAGGAGCTGGCAGAGAGGGGCTCCACTGGGGGGGGAGCTGTGCAAGGACCAGGAGCCGGCAGAGAGGGGCTCCACTGGGGGGGGGGGGGGGCTGTGCAAGGACCAGGAGCTGGCAGAGAGGAGCTCCACTGGGGGGGGGGGTTGTGCAAGGACCAGGAACCGGCAGAGAGGGGCTCCACTGGGGGGGAGCTGCATAAGGACCAGGACCCGGCACAGAGGGGCTCCACTGGGGGGGGGGGGTTGTGCAAGGACCAGGAGCTGGCAGAGAGGAGCTCCACTGGTGGGGGGGGGCTGTGCAAGGACCAGGAGCCGGCAGAGAGGGACTCCACTGAGGGGGGGCTGAACAAGGACAAGGAGCAGCCAGAGAGGGGCTCCACTGGGGGGGGGGGTTGTGCAAGGACCAGGAACCGGGCAGAGCGGGGCTCCCCTGGGGGGGGAGCTGTGCAAGGACCAGGAGCCGGCAGAGAGGGGCTCCACTGGGGGGGGGGGCTGCACAAGGACCAGGAGCCGGTAGAGAGGAGCTCCACTGGGGGGGTCTGTGCAAGGACCAGGAGCCGGCAGAGAGGGGCTCCACTGGGGGGGGGCTGCACAAGGACCAGGAGCTGGCAGAGAGGGGCTCCACTGGGGGGGGGGGCTGTGCAAGGACCAGGAGCCGGCAGAGAGGGGCTCCACTGGGGGGGGGGCTGTGCAAGGACCAGGAGCCGGCAGAGAGGGGCTCCACTGGGGGGGGGGTTGTGCAAGGACCAGGAACCGGCAGAGAGGGGCTCCACTGGGGGGGGGGGTGCTGTGCAAGGACCAGGAGCCTGCAGAGAGGGGCTCCACTGGGGAGGGGGCTGTGCAAGGACCAGGAGCAGGGGTTTCTCTCCTGTGCCGCCCTGGGGAGAAACTCTGGGATTTAGATTCAGAAAGGCCACATTTGGCTTCTTCGGTGGCAGCTGGCCCCTTGCTGGCTTTTAGGAAAGTCTTGAATACCTAGTTACTTTCAACTATATTCTGGATTTTACTTTCTTACAACAGCTCCTGGGATAGTGGGTTCTACTGTTTCTTGCTGGGTATGTTTTGGAATTACATTTTATGAATATTTTAATAGCAGATATTTTTACCCTCTTTGCTTGGTTGTAAAATCAGGAAAGCAGAATATAAATAACCTAAATAAAATTAAATCATAAACTTCAGGGTGAAGAGAGAAGCACCCCCCCCCCTCCCAAAACTGCAGGACACGGGGGGGGGGGGGGGGGTGTGGGGGGGGTGATGAAAATGACAAGCTCTGACATCCCGCCAGGAATGAGAGAAAAGGGAGGTACTGAGGGTGTTGATACAAAATAAATGGAATCAAATCCTTTATCTTTTCACAGGTGCTTTGCAGGATGCCTCCTTCCCTTAGGGCTCCTCCTCCTTCCAGGTCACATCTCTGTTCCCTAGGTGTGTGCATATGTACACGTCTACCTACTAAGTAACATGCATGCAATCGATTTGCACATGCAGAAAAAAGATGTAGTGCGCACAGCAGGCACGCAATTACAACACATAGAAAAAAGCTCTTCAGTTCGTTTTCATTTTAAAGTTTCCTTTGACCCAGCACATGCCTAGAGACCAGGGTTAGATTCCCACTGTAAACCACTTTGACTGAAATGATAAAGGAGTATAAGAAAACTGTTAAAGTAAATAAATGCCAACTGCTCGCTGCTTCTTCCGTCCATCCAACACCTCATCACACCGCTCGTCCTTTTCTATTTTAACTCTCACCCCTCTATCCCCAAAGCAGCTTCCTCGTCCTAGATTTCTGGTATCTCACTCCCAGCCAGTTACCCCTAAGCTCACTCCCTCGCCGTACTCTCGTCAGTCCCTTCCCTCTCCGCGCCCTGCCCCAATTCCAGGCTTCTGCTTTCTCCCTCGGTTACTCCGCTCTGCCTCTTTCCTCTTTCCTTCCTTGTACCTCTTCTGCCCCTTCCCTCCCTCTCCCTTGTGGTTTTCCTGTGCCCCCGCCATTCCTCTCCCCTCCCTCCAGGGTTGCCAGGCTTTTCAGCAGCCAACACCATATCTAACAAAGCAGCAGAAGGAGGGGGGGGGGCAATTCTATAACAGGACATCTATGCGAGAAGCCCAAAAAGATGCCTATGTGCCTTTATAAGACCCGACCCCAATGGTACTCAAATAGCCGCACAGAGATCGAGCTGTGAATGTGACAGGGGGCCCTAGGCAGGACCATCTCCGCTCCGCCAAAATCATTCTCCTGATCGCGTAAAAGTCGGTGCGCTTTTTTCCATAGACCTACTTTTTACGTAATTCATCAAAGCCTTTTCTGCATGTTAAGCGGATTGTATGCATGGAAAATTACCTTCTAAATTCACTAGATTTCCCAGAAAGCCTCTGAGGTCACTGCAGAGGTTGTAGGGTACATTAAAGCAGAAAGGAGAGACCTAACAGGAAAAGCGCCTGAGATTAACACTTTCCTCCCCAATGACTGCGGCTCCATTTCTAGGGAGAACTTAACCTCCTGGTGACACTCAGGGCACCATCTGAGACCGAGACAAACAACATTAAGAAATCATCAGGCCTGAAAAGCCACGTCTGACGTGGCTGCATGATTGTACTGTGACGTGCTGATGACTGAGTTTATATAGCCGTCAGGACTCCCTGTTCTGCCGCGAGCTGCTGTTACCTGTGCTGATGTGACATTTCCACACTCGGCCACGCCGGCCCTACCACTCAGATGCTTTTAAGTTTCCAGGTACCCCAATAGAAGAAAGAGCCCACAGGCCTTTCCCAACATGTCTGTGAGAAAGCGCAGTCAGGAATCACTTCTATGCAAAACGAGGAAACTGCCCTGGGCCAAAATCAGAAAAGCAACCACTCAAGACTTGCCAAGAAACAAAATGTGGGTGATACCAGGGAGCCGTGCGAGGGCATCGTGCCATGACCGCACCTCAGAAGCGCTTCTTGCTTTCCGCACTCTCATGTTCTGCTATCTTTTCCCTAACCCATGTCTAATGGCTCACCCATCACCGAACACCAGAGGAAAGGGGAAATTGGCAGGGTAGGACTGAAACAGTGGCTCACCCTGAGTCAGTGACAGAGTCGGGGATTAGAACTCAGGGACAGAGGGATAAACTGACTCGACTCCTTGGTAATCCTGTAGGTGACTCGTGTGTAAGCTTGAAACTTAGTGTTAGAAGAGCACTGGATTCCTCTTCTAAAAACGCTACCTAAAGACCTAACGAGCGACCTTCATCGGGCTGACATAAAAGATAGAGGTTTTAGAAAGATTTTAGAGGCTTGATCACTCATTTGTGGAGAGGGGTTTACTAATGTGTATTTATTTATCTATAAAAATGTGGTTTTCGTTTTTTTCTGCAGAGGTGCTTTATGAACTTTCCGCTTCCCTCATGTGTTTAATATCCCTCTGGCTTTTTTTTATCTGAATGCTTTACTATTGGAAGACTTTGTAAGAACTAATATTTTTATTGCTAGACATTTATTTGAGAAGTTATTAGCTCTAAGAAAATATTTTGGGTTTTTTTTGTACTTTTGGGCCTTTTTTTCTATATTGATTTTTGTCCATTAATATATAAAATTTTTGCCTCAGTTTTGACCTTAGTAAGATCCACACAAACTCCCTTCACTCCAAGACACTAGACTAGACGATGAAACACAAAACCCTGCAAAAGTCTCACTCAGTACCTTTAAAGCAAACCTGCCCTACCACAACAGCACTAACTGCCAGGATTCACACAGCAAGAACCCTACCTATGAAAAGGCAGCACAATGAATATGACAGCGGCCCTAGAACACCAATATGCTTTCTACTGGGAAAAGAGAACAAGCCAGACTGAGCAGATCCCTGCAGCGACCCAGTACACACTAGCAGAATCCCTCATCTCCATCATACACACCGAACACGGACGGATCCTCCCCAGATACAGAATAAGGAACCACAGGCTAAAAATACACAGACAAAGACTGAACTGGAGCCCCAAGAAGTCACACTCTGGAGATACAGAAACAGAAATGGATTTCCTCTCGCCCTGTGCAAAATGCAAAGAGAGAAGAGACGCACATTTCCCAGAGAAAATCAAAGACTTTCCAGCAAAGAACGAACAGGAAAATCTCTGCCTAATCCAGAAACAACAGCATCATCTGTGGGGTCCCGCTGCCAGACAGAAACAGGATCTGAGCAGAGACAGTCTGGACCAGCACTAGAACCTGGGAATTGTCTTTTATATTTCTGCTCTGTGCTTTTTAACTCTTTCCATTCTCCCCTTTATCTATTATTTGGGCAGCGTATAGACCAGAGGTTCCCAACTCCAGTCCTGGAGAGCCAAACACCATTCAGGTTTTCAGGCTGTCCCTAATAAATATGCATGAGATGCATTTGCATGCACTGCCCCCATTGTATTCAAATGTATCTCATGCATATTCATTAGGGACCACCTGAAAACCTGAATGGTGTTTGGCCCTCCAGGACTGGAGTTGGGAACCTCTGATATAGACAATCAGCCCAGGAAAGGTTTCCGAATGCTGAATCCGAAAGATAGTGGAATGCTGGCCCAAGTATGAACCCAGATGCATCCCAAGTATTAAAGAAGGCCAAATGACAGTCAGCATGGTTAAAAGGTGAAGTGAATGAGGTTATTAGAGCCAAAAAAATTTCAAAAAAATGTAAAAAGGGACCAAATGAAGAAAATAGGAAACAGCATAAGCACTGGCAAGTGAAATGCAAGGCACTAATAAGGAAGGCAGAAAGAGAATATGAAAAGAAGCTTGCCATAGAGACAAAAACCACACACTAAAAGCTTTTTCATGCGCATAAGAAGCAAGAAACTGGGGAAGGAGTCAGTTGGACTAAAAGAGCACAAGGGGCACTCAGCGAGGATGAGGCCAAAGCTGAGATACAAATGAAATGTTTGCTTTTGTCTTTGCAGAGGAAGATGTGAGGAAGCTACCCCATGGCAGAAAGTATTTAACGGTGATGAGTCAGAAGAACTGAATGAAATCTCATTGAACCTGGAAGATGTAGTAGAACAAACTGAGAAACTAAAGTGCAGCTAATCACCTGGACCGGATGGTATACACCCAAGAGTGCTGAGAGAACTCAAAGATGAATTTGCAGAGCTACTATTTGTGATTTTTAACCTATCATTAAAATCATCTATGATACCAGAAGATTGAAGGGCAGCCAACATAATGCCTATTTCTATAAGGACTCCAGGGGTGATCTGGGAAACTGCAGTTAGCCTAACATCAGTGTTATGAAAAATAGTGGAAACCGTTATTTAGAACAATACTGGACACAAGAACAGACATGGTTTAATGGGACAAAGTCAACATGGATTAGCCAAGGGAAGTCTTGCCTCATCAATCTGCTCCATTTCATTGAAGGTATGAATCAGCATGTGGATAAAGGTGAGCCAGTTGATGTAGTGTAGTTAGACTTTCAGACAGCGTTTGACAAAGTTCCACATAGGAGGCTCCTGAGGAAGTTAAAAAGTCATGGCATAGAAGGTAATGTCCTATTGAGGATTTGAAAATGGTTGAGAGACAAAAATTAGAGAGTAGGGTTAAATGGTCAATTTTCTCCATGAAGGAAGGTGCATAATGGAGTGTCCCAGAGATCTGTACTGGGTCCAATGCTTTTTAACATATTTATAAATTATCTGGAATTGGGTAGTACAAGCAAGGTGACTAAATTTGCAGATTATACAAAATTATTCAGAGTTGTTAAATCACATGTGGAATGTGAGAAACTGCAGGAGGACCTTGAGAGACTGGGCATCCCAATGGCAGATGAAATGTAATGTATGTGGGGAAGAATTGTCCATGCTCTCACAGCAGCCACACCCCCTGTGACCAGCCATTAACCTTCATATCCGTCATCTCCCTTCCAGCCATTAACCCCCCCCCCCCACTCCACTCCCAGTCATTAAATTCCTCTCCCCGCAGCCAGCATCACCCTTCCAGCCATTAAACCCCTCCCTCCCCCGCAGCCAGCATCTCCCTTCCAGCCATTAAACCCCTCCCCCCCACAGCCAGTATCTCCCTTCCAGCCATTAAACCCCCCCTACACAGTCAACATCTCCCTTCCAGCCATTAAACCCCTCCCCCCCCCAGCCAGCATCTCCCTTCCAGCCATTAAACCCCTCCCCCCCAAAGCCAGCATCTCCCTTCCAGCCATTAAACCCCTCCCCCCCCACAGCCAGTATCTCCCTTCCAGCCATTAAACCCCCCCTACACAGCCAACATCTCCCTTCCAGCCATTAAACTCCCCCCCACCGCAGCCAACATCTCCCTTCCAGCCATTAAGTCACCCCCCTCCACAGCCAGCATCTCCCTTCCAGCCATTAAACTCCCCCGCAGCCAGCATCTCCCTTCCAGCCATTAACCCCTCCCCCCCCCCCCGCAGCCTGCATCTTCCTTCCAGCCATTAAACCCCTCCCTCCCCCGCAGCCAGCATCTCCCTTCCAGCCATTAAACTCCCCCCCACCCGCATCCGGGATATTCCTTACAGCCATTAAACCCCCCCTCCGCAGCCAGCATCTCCCTTCCAGCCATTAAATCTCTCCACCCCCCCCCCCCAAACGCTGCTTTTCCTTTGCCTGCAGCTGCAGTGAGCATCAGACTTTAAACAACAACAATAAAAAGAAGCTGTGGGTCTTCATGAAGCCACACTTGGAAGGCCCGCAAGTGCCCCGCCCCCCGACGCATCACATCACATCAAGGGTGGGCATTTGCAGACCTTACAAGCGCAGGGTCATGAAGACCCAGGGCTTTTTTTTGTTGCTTAAAGTCCGATGCCCACCGCTTCTGCAAACGCAGGAAAAGCAGCAGCAGGGGGAGGGGAAGCAAAGCACGGAGATTTTTTTTTTTTACATGCCGCTCCCCCCAAAAAAGGTGCCAGTACGCTGTACCATTGCATACTGGTGCAAAAAAAGCCCTGATAGGAATCATTAGGAAAGGAATAGAAACTAAAACAAAGGATGACATCATAATGCCTGTGTATCGCTCCACGGTGCAACCACACCTTGCGTATTCTGATCTCCGCTTCTCAAAAAAGATAGAGCAGCCATAGAAAAGGGCGACCGAAATGATAAACTGGACAGAACGACTCTCCTGTCAGGAAAGACGAAAGACGTTCGAGCTCTTCAGGCTGAGGGGAGATATGACAGAGGTCTACAAAATTTTGAGTGGAGTGGAACGAGAGACTTGAACTGATTGTTTACTCTTTCAAAAAATACAAGGATTAGGGACACACCATAAAGCTTTAAAGTAATGCATTTCAAAATGTTAGAAGGAAATATGTTTCTTTCAGCATATAATTAGTCTTTGGAAATCACTGCTGGCGGATGTCGTAAAAGCTGCATTTAAAAAAGGTTTGGATCGTTACTAAGCTAAACCAAGAGAAAACCAGTGCTTATCCCTGAGATAAGTAGCATGGAACTGGCTACTTTTGGGAAATGTCAGCTACTTGTGGCCTGGACTGGCCGCTGTTAGAAACAGGACACTGGTCTTGATGGATCTTTGGTCGGATCCAGTCTGGCAATTCTTACATTCTTATGTTTGTTCTGCCAGGGGGTGGTACTATCACACCCTCTCCACCACCTTTCCAGAGCCCTCTACACTCAGACAGGAGACTGACTGTCACATGTGAGTATACCCACGTACCACCGGGGCATAAGATATCAAACCAAGTCCATCAAGCTCAGTGTCCTGTTTCCAACAGTGACCAATCCAGGTCACAGATATCTGGCAGATTCCCAAAAAGACACACAGGTTCCACATTGCTTGTCTCAGGATAAGCAGTGGATTTCCCGGGTCCTCTTTAATAATGGTTTATGGACCTTTCCTCCAGCAACTTGTCCAAACCTTTTTTAAACCCAGCTACACTAACAACTTTTACTACATCCTCTGGTAACGAATTCCAGAGTTTGCATTGAGTGAAAAATATTTTCTCTTATTAATCTTAAACGGGTTATATTGTAGCTTTATTGCGTGTCCCCTAATCTTTCTATTTTTTGATGCCATAAACAATCGATCTACGTTTACCCATTCCATTCCATTCATTAATCTATAGACCTCTATCATATCTCCCCTCAGCCGTCTCTTTTCCAAATTGAAAAGCCCAAACCTTTTAAGCCTTTCCTCTTAGGTGTATCTTTCCATCCTCTTTACCATTTTGATGGTTCTTCTCTGTGCCTTTTCTAATTCCATTACATCCTTTTTAAGATATGGCCACCAGAATTGAACACAATATTCAAGGTGGGGTCGCACCATGGAACGATACAGAGGCATTATGATGTCATCCTTTGTTCTATTCTCCATTCCTTTCCTTATGATTCCTAGCATACACTATATCAACTGACTCACTTTTGCCTACCTGTTTATTCACACCTTCAAAAAAGCATAACAGATTAGTAAAATAAGACCTTCCTTGGCTAAACCCATGTTGTTTTTTCCCATTAAACCATGACTATCCACATGTTCAGTAATTGTATTCTTTATAATGATTTCTTCCATTTTGCCCAATACTGATGTCAGGCTCACCAGTCTGTAGTTTCCCGGATCACCCCTGGAATCCTTTTGAAAAATTGGCTTTACAATGGCCATTTCTAATCTTCAGGTACTACAGATGATTTTAATGATAGTTCACAGATTACTAATAGTAGGTCTGCAATCTCATCTCTCAGTTCTTTCAACATGCTGTGATGTATACCATCTGGTCCAGGTGATTCATTACTTTTCAGTTTATCAAATAGTTGTAATAGATCTTATCAGTTTATCAATATTTCTTTCAATTCTTGCGATCTATCACCTTTAAATACCATATCGTTTTAACTCCATGTTTACATTCCCTGTTCAATGTAAAAAACTTGATGTAACTTGCTTACATTCTTGTATGTTCTGTTTCAAATGTAAACTGCACTGATTATAATAGCGCGGTATATAAGAAATAAAAATAAATAAATAAATAAATATCAGTCATGGGTAACGTCCTTACATCTTCAGTAAAGACCGAAGCAAAGAATTTATTCAGTCTCTCCGCTATGGCCTTGTCCCCTCTTCGGGCCCCTTTTATCACTCTATCATCTAATGGTCCAACTGACTCTCTCACAGGTTCTTTTGCTACAAATGTACTTGAAAAAGTTTTTATTATGCAATTTTGCTTCCACAGCAAGCTTTTTTTTCAAATTCTCTCTTTGCCTGCCTTGCATCTATCTTGCCAGTGCTTTTGTATCTGAGGATATCTATGTATATAAGAAATGTTAAATAAATAAAATAAAATGTACACGTTTGCATGTATGTGTATTTATTTTAAGATTTGCTGTTGGGTCTTGCGTGGTCTGGAAAACTCCCGCACCCCACCCTTTGCTGGTGTGATAGAGATTTTGGATGTAGACAGCCCTGACCCCATTCTAGTTACAAATTCTCTTAGGAGATAATAGTATAGATTGTGCTGGAGAAAAGGTTGCAAATTCCTTCAGGAGACAGACCCCTCCTCATTCTACAACCTTACACCATTCTGTGAGCTTTTGGGTTAGCAGACCGCTTGCTCCCCAACTTTGTGATAACTTCCCCCCTCCCCCCCCCGGCGCACACACACATAATACTACGCTCAGCAGAGTATGGCTGAGATGTACCCGTAAGGGGAGAGAACACAGGTGCTAATTACAGCAGCTTCCAACGCCTGTTCTAGACTTGGCTTGGCAGGGAGGCCTGGCTCTCCCCCTCCCCAAAGCAAAGGAGGAGGGGTCACAGGCACACCATTGATAGTCTTTTGGGTTCTAATCCGACAGTGCTGTCCCTGACTTTCTGTGACCTTGGGGTAAATCATCTTTGCCTGACGGTCTGCCATGTATTGTCAAAGTAGTATACCCCAGGGATTTGTGCTCCCATCACACGTTCAACATACTCACCTACTTTTCATTTGCATTTTCTGTGATGTGTGTGGTGGAGGGGGGTTGTTTCTGTTCATAGCTAGGAGAGGGAGGCGTAGGAATTTATATAGATAAAATTCCTCTTCCCTCCCTTTCTCTTGCTGCAGAACTGGGGCGGCGTGTGCCCCTTTTCCTGTCCTATCCTTTCCCGCAGCTATGAGAGTCGGGACTGGGGCAGACAAGGAAACCTGTGGATCGGTGCCAGGTCTGTACTGAAAGAGGGGGAGGAGGGGATGCAAAGGAGTCATGGTGATGGTGAAGGAGATTGAGGAGAGAATTGGGCACAGGCCACTGGCTAGCCACTGGGCATTTGGCAGGAAGGTCACTTATCAAGGGAAGATTCTACAATGTACAAAGCACAGAGGACATTTAGCAGATAGGAGGGGCAGGGGGGCACATGTGTAGCACCTGGGTTCTTACCTCCTGATATCCCCCACACTGAACCCAGCATGGGAGTGCGCGCTCACACCTGCTGCCTGTAGAATTGCCTAGTCCACTACGCACAGGGGCAGGGGGGATATGGGGAGGCTGTTCTACAGCTGGGTCACCCCCTTCCCCCCCCCCCCCTGTAATACTCTGAACATGACTTAGGCAGTACATCGAGTACCCTGCCTCACCAACCTTCATCTGTTGTGTCAGGGAGCCGGCCCAAGCTGGCAACAGGAGAGGAGTCTCTTTAGGGTGGCCCCCAGAGGACCCCTTACAGCACCTCTGCCTCGACCCCATACCAAGGACATGCCTTAGACCCTGCACCCATAAATACCTGAATTAAGAACACATACTGCTGGTCAGGACATGTGAGTTTCATTGCATTCAGTAAACCTCGTTCTCTTCTGCTGCTTCTTGGGGGGAGAGGGGTGGGAGAGTGGCAATGTCCCCAAATGGGCTACTTTTGTGTATCAAAAACAACAAAAAATGCCCTTAATGCAAGATTTACTCCAAATTAGAATTAGGAGTAATTAGAATTAGGAGTAAATCTTGCATTAAGGGCATTTTTTGTTGTTTTTTATTAGTATATTGCTCTTAGACAGTTGGTGTTCTTTGTATATCTACTTTTGTGGATACCATGAGTCATGAACCTCACTCCTAAGCCAGGATATGTGCAGTATGATCTCAGTCTCTCAAATTTACTGCTAACACTCGGCATAGTACTTGCATTGTACCAAAGAGCGCCTCCTTCTGGAGTTCATAGGACGTAACATGTACAGGCAACTTCCATATCCTGCATGTATTCTACAGCTGAACATAGCGTCTACATCCCAGGACGGAAGCCATCAGCTCCCTCGTAGTAATGTAAACTGTGGAATGGAGTTCAGAGCAGGAAAGGACCACAGCACACATCTCCTAACCAGCAAAGGCTGGCCTCCCATCTCTCATCCCACCGCACCCTGAACTTGGGTAAGAAATAGGAAACCTGTGGAGGCTGTGTGCCTGTGTTTCTGGGCTGAATGGGCATTGGATACGTGTGTGTGAATTTGGGTGTGCATGCATGTACCATAGACAGGTAGGTTGCGTAAGATATTCTGCACCTGTATTTTCCTTGACAGGTGTGTTCAGCAGAAGCCAGCATGACAGTGACCACTCCATCTGACCCCAACCTGCAGGGTGTGGGCTGTTGATATGACCCTTTACCCACAAAATGTCCTCTTCCCCGGGCCTCCAGCGGAGTCCTGATTCTTCTCCCAGGAGCTTCCTCCTGCCTGCTACAAGCCTCAGGATTCCCAATCTCCTGTAGAAATATTCAGACGATACACAGCTATATATGATGTGTTCAAACTATATTTGCTCACCCTTCCCTTAACTTTCATCAGCTGTTCCTACAGCATCTACCTCGAGGATCTCTCCCTAAAACCAGACCATTAGTGCCAACTCATTCCTCACCAGAAGTTAGTAAATGGACCCCCCACCCCCACTTCACTGCGGTGAGTCATGAAATAAACATGGGTGGAGGTGAGGGTGCTGGTATGTATAGCTGCCATGTGTTATCTACTCCTGGCTGCATTGCAGGGCCTTGGCACAAGGGGGCACCATTCACCTCCTTAAGGAAAGTGGCCAAAGGATAGCCCAACAAGGGCTACCGAAAAGTACCCATGTCAGGAGAGCTGGGCTGAGCTAATCCTGCTCTTAACCTTACCCCACCTCACTGCATCTATTTGTGCTGCCAGTTCCTAAAGGGAGCTGGGAGTCACAGGACAAAGGTAGCAACCATCACAGAACACATCCTGCACTTCCCCTTCCATTGCCGCACTGCAGGAGCCAAATGAAAAAGCAGTGGGAACCCAAGAAAATTGAAGCCAATCTGAACTTGGGGCCTTTAATGGATCATAAGATGGATTCCAGGTGACAGCTAGAAAGGTTATGGGCTGAAACACAGAGCCAATCAAGTGAGATGCCCTACCATGAGAGAGTGAGAGGAGGCATGCAAGGTTTGTGCAGGCAGCTTTAAGAGATAAACTGACGGTTGTCTCCTATCTGAGGAAGCAGGGAAGTAGAGTTAAGCCTCAATATCTTAAAAATGTTCCTGCAGCCACCTCAAGGATGGAAGCAGCACACATATTTGGCATCCTGGGAATCAAAACCATATTCATGGGTGGTGGGGGAGGGCGCTGGTTGATGGAAAAAACGAGCAGTATCATTATCACTGAGGTACCAGGAGATAATGCGACTATCCCCTTCCCCCAAGGTTATGGACACAGTCAGTGACAGACCTGGAACTGAGGTACAGGGGGATAAAGTGATTTGTGCTATACAAGAGCATAAGAGGTAGTGTACGGGGTCAGGCCAAGGGTCCATTTGGCTCAGTTATCATGTCTGAGACAGTGCCCAATCCAGGTCACAAGTAGCCAGCAGGAAGCAATTCCTTGTTACTCACCCCAGAGATGGGTAGTAGCTTTCCAAGACTACATGGACTTTTCCTCTACGAACTTGTCTAACCCCTTTTTAAACTCAGTAATGCTAAATGCCCACATCTTTTGGCAACAAGTCGTACGGCTTAACTTTCTCCAATTTGCTTTAAATCTGTTACCTCTTCGTTTCATGACGTGTCCCCTTGTTTTGTGCCATTTGAAAGGTTAAACAACAGTTCCCTATTCACCCAGTCCACCAAACTCAAGATTTTATGGACTTCTATCATATCTCCCCCCCCCCCCCACCACCCCGATTGTCTCTTCTACTAGCTGAGGAGCCCCTAACCCTCTTTAACCTTTCCTCCTCTGCTAGTGCTGCAATACCCTTTGGAGACAGTTCGATCAGAACTGCCCACAGTACCTCAAGGTGCAGTCACATTATGGATCCATACAGGGCTTCTCAACACAGTCCTTGGAACACACCTAGCCAGTCAGATTTTCTGGATAACCACAAGGAATGTGAACGGGAGAGATTTGCGTGCACTGTCTTCACCATACGCAAATCTCTCTCATGCAGGAGAAGGATCTCGGAGTGACTGTTTCTGAGGATCTCAAGGTGGCCAAACAATGTGACAAGGTGGTGGCCAAAGCCAGAAAGATGCTGGGCTGCATAGAGAGGACTAACCAGCAGAAAGGAGAAGCTGTTAATGCCCCTGTACAAGTCGTTGTTGAGGTCTCACTTGGAGTATTGTGTTCAGTTTTGGAGACCGTATCTCACAAAGGATATAAAAAGACTTGAAGGTTCAGAGGAAGGTGACCAAAATGATTTGGAGCCCGCACCAGAAGATATATGAGAAGAGGTTTGAAGACCTAAAAATGTACACCCTAGAGGAGAGGAGGGACAGGGGAGATATGATACAGACATTTAAATACTTGTAAACAAGTATTGTAAACACAGATCAACCAATTGAAATGTGTAAGTTTGCTGTTTCATGTAAACCGCACTGATGTGAAATAGCGCAGTATATAAGAGAATGTAAATAAAATAAAAATAAATACTTAAAAGGTATCAATCAACAAACAAACCTTTTTTTAAAGAAGGGGAAGCTGTAAAACGATAGGGCATGAAATGAAGCTGCAAGGGGGTGAATTTAAAAGCAACGTCAGAAAGGTGGTGGGTGCTTGGAATGCCCTCCCGATGGAGGTGGTGGGGGCAAATACAGTGATAGAATTCAAAATAGCATGGGACAGACACAGAGGATCCCTTTATAGCAAGAGGATAAAAGTAAAATAAAAGTAACTATTTCTTATTCCTCAAACAGAGGGGGGCTGACTTGTGCGGAGTGGCAGGTACTATCCTAAACAAAGGCATGTGGGGGGGGGGGGTTGACCTGCACAGAGCAGCAAGTACACCTACTCTTGCCACCCTACTGGGCAGACTAGATGGACCATTCTAGTTTTTATCTGCTGTCATACACTAAGGGGGTCATTCCACACTTGGTTTAGCGGGGTTGTGCGTCCAGGCTGGACATATAACCTGCGCACAGTTGCTCCTCCTGATTCCGTCCCCTTTGCCCCCTGCACGTAGAAGGCGTTTGTGCAGGAAGCGATGGACGGGGGAAGGGGTGGGCAAAGCACCAGGACGTGCAGAGGTCATTCAGGTCTGGCCTCTGTACGTCTCCTGGCACATGGATGAATGCCTAACTTATTCCACTTTGGAGGAATAAGTGGCTCTGTGGGTTTGGGTGGGCTGCATGCCCTGATCACCATCCGATCCCTGCCTTGGGGGCCCCTACTGGGGGTTGGACAGCGGGATGGCGGGGCCGAATTACTCCGGGCCAGACTGTGTCTCTGGCTGGCCACACCAGTGCCATGGCAATTCCCACTAGCATTCCTTGTGACCTTGGACATCACTTAACCCTCCGTTCCTCAGAAGAATCCAGGTTATCAATATCCCTGTTTAATGTATGTTACCAAGTTTAAGTTACAATGTAAATTGCTTTGATTGAAATGATAAAGCAATATAAAAAGCCTGTTAAATAAGTGCTCTGATTCCGCAACCGCGAGAACATATAGCTCCCGCGGTTGTGGAATCGAGTACAAGTTGGCCCTGTTCAGTTTTTGGTCGTCCAGACGGCCCAGGCGTGCTCGTTACTATGCATGTTCATTGTGGTTAGTTTGAAAACCTGACTAGCTAGGTGTGCCCCAAGGACTCAAAGATCTTTTTCCTGGCCAGTGACTCCTAATACTGAACCAGGCATTGTATCGTTAAGAATTATTTTCCCTACATCTAGCACTTCGCGCTTGTTCTCATTAAATTTCAGCTGACATTTAGATGCTCAGTCCCAACCCTCCTCCCCACCTCACCTAGTCTTCTTGCAATTCCTCACAATCTGCTAGTGATTTAACAAGTCCAAATAATTTTGTGTCATCTGCAGATTTGATCAATTCACGCTACTATGTTTTACCAGATCATTGATGAATACGTTAAATAGCACCAGTCCCAGGAAGATCCGCGAGGCACTCCACTGTTTACCCCTTTCCTTTTGGTCCTGCTCTTTGATTCCTATCTTTTGACCAGTTGGTGATCCACGGTAAGACCATCTCCTATCCCATAACATTTTACTTTCGTAAGGAGTCTCCCATGAGGGACTTTATCAAACACCTTCTTAACGTCCAAGTATACTGTATCAACCAGCTCACCTCTAGCCACATGCTTCAGAAAGCTCCAATGGATTAGTAAGACACATCCTCCCTTTTCTAAATCCATGCTGCTCTTCCCACTAAGCCAGGTCTATCTATAGGACCTGTAATTTTATTCTTAATAATAGCACCCACCACTTCACCCAGGATTGATATCAGGCTCACTGGTCTGTAGTTACCTGGTTCCCTCTTTGAAAACTGGCATTACATTGATGCATAGGTATATTTGAGTAATAAGTTGCAAATTGTCAGCAGCAGATCGTATTTGAGTTGCTTTAGAACTCTAGGGTGAATACCCTCAAGTGCCAGTGATTTGCTACTATTCTGTTTGTCAGTTTTCTTTAGCACCTCTTCCACATTCACACTGATTTCTTTCAGTCCCTCTGATTCATGACCTATAAAGAATGGTTTCAGTGTGGATGTCTCCACAAAATCCTTCACTGCAAAGACCAAAGCAAAGAATTTGTCTAGTTTTTCAGCTACGGCCTTATCCTCCCTGAGTCCCCCTTTTACTCCCTGGTCATCTAACAGCCCAGCTGACTCTGTCACTGGTTTCTTGGTCTTAGTGGACTTGAAAAAGTTTCTGTTATTAGCTTCTGTCTAATTAGCAAGTCTCTCCTCAGATTCTCTTTTGGCCTGCTCTATTATCGTTTTACATCTAATTTGCCAGTGTTTGTACGGCTTCCTATGTTTCTCATTTGGTCCTGCTTTCCATTTCTAAAGGATGCCTTTCAGGCTTTAATAGTCTTTTTCACAGCGCTATTTAGCTATCATGGCAGGAGCGTGTTGTTTGTCTTTCAGTCTTTTTTTTACTTTGTGGAATAGATTTTATCATGCATATGGAGGGGGGGGAACAGATATTTACTGAACATTGAAGTTAACTGGTTAATTATGTCCAGATATTCAGCCACACAACACATATACGGTCAGATTTAAGATGTCTATTTTTGCAGCTGCACTTAGGAGGACAAATTCAGCTACTTAACGTTGCATATGGTGCTAACAGACTAAAACCCAAACAAAGGCATGCGGGGGGTAACCCACTGGGGGGCAGTTACAACCCTAACCGCCTTACTGGGCAGACTGGAGGGGTCAAGTCGGTCTTTGTCTGCTATCACTTACTAGGTTACTATGTTTGTAAAGAGCTGCCTCGACCCAGCCCCTATTTTAGCCTAAATACATTGAGTTTTGTATAATGATTTTAGCTGGATTGGGAGGAAGGGGGAATTTGTAATTGGTTAGATTTATGCAGTTAGACACTGATTTTAACCAAATAAACCTTTTGAATATTCACAGAGTTGGGGATTAGGACTCTGGTGAAAGAATAAAAGACTAGGAATAAAATGGAGCTTGTAAGTAAAAACATATCCCTCACTACAGGCTGCAGCCTGGAAAGAGCAGGCTGGTTCACGTCCAGGTTTTTGCATCTGTTTGGCAAAAAGTCAGAAACATCTAATATTCTCCTGTGAGCCCAGGAGGGCTCTATTTCAGGCAAAAACGGATTTCATATTTAAAAAAAAAACAGCTTTACATGGAAAAGAAGGGAGGGAAAGGCATCTGGGGTTCAGTGCTCTTAAAGGGGACAGAAATGAAAAGCTGAGTGGCGCTTTAACTAGGGGTGCCTGACCCCAAGGCTTCTCAGTGCCTGTTCCTGGGCCCATCAACTCTCATGAACCTCTCACTGTCCGATACTGCATTGTGACACTACTGGAAAAATGAAGAAGCAAGAGGCTGATTATAGAGGGCAGCTGTGATGTCACAGACCCTGGATTGTTACATCATTAGAGGACAAGGCTAGTTAGTTGGAACTACAAAATCCTCTCCTCAGCACATACAGGAAGGGACTCGGCAGGCTGCTACCTTTCTTCAGATTTTTCTATGGGCTGTGGAGAGGGCTCGGTCTGTAGGATTTCCTGCAGCCTTAATCCTAGAAAAACATCTTGAGAATTGCCTAAATTCAACTGAAAAGCTTCTCCCAAGTCCCTGTATCATATAATCCTGAAATAAAGTGTACTAAAGCCATCCGGAATCACTGCACCCAGAAACCAGTCACAGCCTGTAGGAAACAGCTTCTGTCTCCTGCTGCAAGAGGAGGATCCCTCACCTTGGAAGTCCTCTGTGTAAGGAGGAGGCCTGTGCCCTGTTCTTGCCTGTGGTACTGGGTAAGGATCCCTGCACGCTGTCTCTGTCTGCAACGAAGGGTAAGAAGACCTGCACCCTGACTCTGTGGTGCTAGGTAAGGAGACCCGCACCGTGACTCTGTGCTGCTGGGTAAGGAGACCCGCACCCTGACTCTGTGGTGCTAGGTAAGGAGACCCGCACCGTGACTCTGTGCTGCTGGGTAAGGAGACCCGCACCCTGACTCTGTTCTGCTGGGTAAGGAGACCTGCATCCTGTCTTTGCCTTACAATCTGGCCTCAGGCCAAACTCCCAAGTGCGGATTCATCCTTCCAGACTCCGGAAGGCCAGGGCCAGGGTCTTTTATTTAACAAGTTTTCTATAGTGCCTTAGGGCCAAGGCAGTTTACTGTTTTATTTACTTACAGAGTAATTAAACTCTGTGGTTGGTGTTCCTTTAAATGACGGCTACAGGGCTTAAATAAAATCTGGATATTCGGTGCTGGGATCTAGATAGTGACCAGATTCAGTGCTGGCTGCCCAGCCGTATCCATAAAGGAGCGATTTTCCAGCATTGCTGTTGCCCTAAGTTATGCGGATAGCGGCACTGCAAATCCTTACTCCGCCCCAACTCTGCTCCGAGACCATCCCAGCACAATCCAGACAGTGTGGGGTGGTGTGTAGGGGTAGCCAGATTGCACCACTGACTATCACCTGCTTCAGTGTCATATTAAAATGACATTGCTCATTTACCTAATCCCTGGGGGTTTTTTTAAGTGCCATCAAGTCAAGGCTGACTCCTGGCAACCCAGCAGCCCCTGGGTTTTCTCGGCAAGGTATGACCGGAAGTAGATTGCCAGGCCTTTTCTTCTGAGGCAATGGAGGATAAAGGGACTTTGCCCACAGTCACTAGGAGTGCCAGTGAGAATTAAACCCTTGATCCTCTAGGTACTAGGGCTACTCCTGCTCTCAAAGCCCTGATATCAGTAAAAATAAAAATCATTGCCTGGCTTAACCAGAAGAGGTTATCTGAGGGCGGCACCAGCTCACGCATCCCAGACTCACATTTCCACATGTACGAGCGCTGGGCTGTGTACTTTTCACTCAACAATGTCTGGAGGCTGGACCACAGATTTTTCCCATATGGTCTGGCCAGGCTTCACATGGACCACCTACACCCTCCCTGCCCCTTGCCCGTCACCATCCAAAATTAATTATCCCCTCACCTTCTACGCTGCTAAACATGCCCCATTGAGGGAGGGGGAAGAAGAAGGCTCACATGTACACGGAGAGGCATGCGTGCCGGGGCAAATACTGGGACATATGGATGAGAAGATGCAAATGTGTGCACATGGATATCCCCTCCCCCAGCACTTCAATAAACTCCTTATTCTCCCCCCCCCCATAAGAAAAAGCAAAGAGAAATGAGCAGCAGAATACAACCCCCACCCCCACATTCCCCTATCCCCACCTCTGCTGCATTCTGAGTCCAGCACAAACGAGACTGAAGGCACGGCGGCCTAGAGGGTGGGGGCAGAACTTGCTCGCTTTCCTGATAATACCCCATGTCAGGCACCTAATAACGGCCTTCACCCACCCAAATGGTTGTTTTCTCTTAAATTCATCAGCTCTCTTTCCTCTTTGCTTTGCAGGCTGTAATTTTGGAATTTCAGGGATAGATAGAGGGGGGAGGCTCTCACTGTCATGAACGAATGAACAGACCAGACACGCAAACAGGTGTGTTTCCATGAGTGCAGTAAGGGTCTATGGACATCAACAGAGAAGGGGGATGGGTGAGGGTTCCTAACAGGGGGGTTTAGCTCCTGCTCCTACCACCCATCTTAATTTTTTTAACAGTCTATCGTTTCAGTCAAAGCGGTTTACATTGTAACTTAAACTTAGTAATGTACATTAAACAGGGGCACTGATAACTTGGATTTTTCTGAAGCAATGGAGGGTTAAGTGACTTGCCCAAGGCCACAAGGAGTTCTAGTAGGAAACGAACCCTGCTCTCTTGGTTCCCAAGCCAATGCTTGAACCAGTAGGCAGATATTCCACTCCACTCCATTCCATGTACTATGTAGAAGAATAAGGAAGGCAACGGATTGTGGATCGTGGGAGCAGACAGTACCCCACCTTGTGATTAGAGGGATGAATCTGAGGATAACCCTATGTACACAACGACACAGTTTCAGGAGGACTCTGCCTTGGGCACTGCTTAGCTCCCGCAAACCCCGACAGTAATCAAACACAATGATACCATGGGCTTAGCAGTCAACTGTCAGCTTGTTAAGAGGCTAAATACCTCCTCAAAACTGGTTCAAAGCCGGCATGAGCATTTCCGAGATGTTCCCACACACGCCTCCCTTCAATGCATGCTGCAAAAGGACAGGTGGAATCAGCTATTCTACCTGTGCATCTGCCAATTAAGCCTCTGAAAATTTACCCCCAAATGGTACCTAGATCGAAACACATGGTCATGCATGTCAGCCCGTGTGCATCTGGGTCCTGCATGACTTCCTAAGGGATCTGGTCCCATTAGCTGGTAGTTATATTCTGCTCAGTGAAGGCAGGTGGGAGGGGGGGGACAGAATTTGATCTCCTCTTGGAGGGAGAAGGGCAAGGATCATGCCTCTTGGCTTTTCTTATTAAACTTAATGTTATTTTCTTGGTTTTATTGCCAACACTGTCCCCCTCCTCATTTCAATCATTTTCCACCCTTCACCAGATGTGCAGCAGTGAAAAACATCTGGGGGAGGAGCCCCATCTGTCGGCCAGCAGCCAAAATCTGGAAGCTGTGTGCAGAACATTCCAGGAATTTTAATAGAGTCACATCCCTGTCAGAGGGGTGACTCCAGGCCAGTGACCTTGAGGCCATTGCATGGCTTGCTGGAATCTGTAGTCCCGCTCCTTGCAGGAGACGTCAGGAGACCCTGTGGGAGCTCTGAGGCAGGTGCAGTAAGGGTCCATGGACATCAACAGAGATGGGGGAGGGTTCCTGATAGTCCCCCCCTCCTTATGAGATGTGCCGTGCACCCACCCACAACCAGGTAGGTTTAGCCCCTGCTCCCACCAGCCATCCTAATATCCGCGGAGGAACTGCTCCCTCTCAGGGTGCCTGCTTTTAATCAGTTTCCCCCTTGACCAGATGTGTCCCTCCCTCCATTTCCTCTCCCCCATCACTGCCACTTTCCTTCTCCCCTCCATCCCTTCTAGAGCTCTGGCATATACCTCCCCCTCCCTCCCCCTACTGGAAACTTTAGGTCTTCTCCTTCCTTTCACACCGGTCCCACATTCGGAGTTCACCAGTCACCCCCTCCCCTCCTCAGTGCTACTCTTGGCCAGGTTATTTGCAGAAAATATATGAGATATCCTGGTGAGAAAGCAGATCTCAGTCCCCTCCCCCCACCCCCACACACAGGCTGCTCTCTCTCTCCCCCTGTCCTGTCTCTTCCTCCCTCACGCCCCTCTCTCTCTGTCTTTTCCCCATCCATCCAGGTGTCCTTGGGAATGGCAGTAAGGGGGTACACTCAGCCCCTCCACGTTAAGGATATTGTGAGGTAGAGAGTGTCCACAGCGCCTAGTGGCTTTCCCCATCCCTGTGAGTGATTCAGCAGGTCGGTATGCCTGTAACCACTCTCTCCCCAGCTCCTGCGTTTCTGGACTGTGTAACAGCCCAGGTCCTGCTTCTTTCAGCCATAACTTGGCTCACAATTCCCCAAAGAAAATAAAGTTTCAAATCCCCAAATCAGGAAAGGCTTGGAAGAGTCCAGACTTCAAGGAGGAAGAAAGCTGCACTTCAGCTCCACCGCCCTCCCCTAACAGAAAGCGGGCAGGAGTAGCAGGGCCAGGGACCCCAAAACGCTTCCTATGAACAAATCCGAGTCAACTGGAGTACTGCAGATCCCTTCACAGAAACTGGCGACATATAAAGACCATAGAGTCTACCCACTTAGACACGCACAGACCCTGACCAAACACAGAAGGGACTGAGGAACCGCACCGACAAAAAGTGAACCGGAAACCCCTAGAAGTTGACTTCGCACACAGTGCAACACCGGGGAAACAGAAAGAGAAAACATTTCCTCCTCTGCTGTACAAAATGCTCAAAGACTTCCCAGCAAAGAATGACCAGGAAAACCTCCGGGTGGGATCCTGCTGCCACTGGGTCAGAACTGGGACTGGCATTTGAATCTGAAATGGCTAGTCTGTACTTTGTCGCTGTATTTCATTCTTATTACCATTAATTACTCTTTGTGCTGTGCTTTCATTTAGTAAGCGTATTAGCAGGCAGGGCTGGAGCAAACACTAGACAAACTAGGTGGTCACCGAGGGCAGCAAAAGCAAGACATTCAAAGCTAAATGATAGACTCTGACAGCCAGAGGGGGTGTAAAGCTTGGGGTTCGCCTAGGGCTACAATGCTTTGGATCAACTCTAGGATGGCGCGACCCAATAGACAAACAAGGCAGCCGCTTAGAGCACTGACATTCTCCTAGGACAAGCAGGATGAGTCAGCTACACTTGGTGACGTCATCCGACGGCGCTGAGACAGAAGTACTCTCCATAGCTCAGAAGGGCTTTTGCCCTTCTGAGCATGAGCCAACTGGCCCCACCCCCGGCCCGCCCCTAGCTAGCCAGTTTCAGTTCTTCCGCCTTGCCAGCAAGATGGACCTCTCTACTCTCCAACTGAAATGACACAAATCCTTAACTTATTCTGAAGAAAATAAGAACAATTCTGTACCTACTTCGTTTAAAATCTTCTAATGCTGTTTCTGACCCTTCCTTTCTTTCAGATCCATTCAGGAAGGGCTGGCCGGAATCCCCTGCCAGCCATGTGCTCGCCCGGCCAGCCATGTGCTCGCCACTCCGCCACTCCTACAGCCGCAGCTGCTTACGAGCTGACCAAAGCCAAAACAGATGCCACGCTCACCTCCTAGTTGGAACTTGACCACCTTCTGATGCAGCTGCAGCCCGTGATCTTCTGATG
Organism: Ichthyophis bannanicus; assembly: GCA_033557465.1. NCBI lineage: Eukaryota > Metazoa > Chordata > Amphibia > Gymnophiona > Ichthyophiidae > Ichthyophis > Ichthyophis bannanicus. Next base: position 98,394,382 of record CM066051.1, on the reverse strand, counting down.
CTACCACAGCCGCTAGGGATGTGCCTCAGAGCCTCCATCCCCAGTCATGCTGCCACGTCTGATCCTGCCACAGCTGATCGGGATGTGCCTCAGAGCCTCCATCCCCAGTCGCGCTGCCACGTCTGATGCTGCCACAGCTGATCGGGATGTGCCTCAGGGCCTCCATCCCCAGTCACGCTGCCACGTCTGATCCTGCCACAGCTGATCGGGATGTGCCTCAGGGCCTCCATCCCCAGTCACGCTGCCACGTCTGATGCTGCCAAAGCCAATCGGGATGTGCCTCAGAGCCTCCATCCCCAATCGCGCTGCCACGTCTGATGCTGCCACAGCCGCTCGGGATGTGCCTCAGGGCCTCCATCCCCAGTCATGCTGCCACGTCTGATGCTGCCACAGCCGATCTGGATGTGCCTCAGAGCCTCCATCCCCAGTCATGCTGCCACGTCTGATGCTGCCACAGCCGCTCGGGATGTGCCTCAGGGCCTCCATCCCCAGTCACGCTGCCACGTCTGATGCTTCCACAGCCGCTCGGGATGTGCCTCAGGGCCTCCATCCCCAGTCACGTTGCCATGTCTGATGCTGCCACAGCTGATCGGGATGTGCCTCAGAGCCTCCATCCCCAGTCATGCTGCCACGTCTGATGCTGCCACAGCCGCTCGGGATGTGCCTCAGAGCCTCCATCCCCAGTCGCGCTGCCACCTCTGATGCTGCCACAGCCGCTCAGGATGTGCCTCAGAGCCTCCATCCACAGTCGCGCTGCCACGTCTGATGCTGCCACAGCCGCTCGGGATGTGCCTCAGGGCCTCCATCCGCAGTCACGCTGCCACGTCTGATGCTGCCACAGCCGCTCAGGATGTGCCTCAGAGCCTCCATCCCCAGTCGCGCTGCCACGTCTGATGCTGCCACAGCCGCTCAGGATGTGCCTCAGAACCTCCATCCCCAGTTGCGCTGCCACGTCTGATGCTGCCACAGCTGATCGGGATGTGCCTCAGAGCCTCCATCCGCAGTCATGCTACCACATCTGATGCTGCCACAGCCGATCTGGATGTGCCTCAGAGCCTCCATCCCCAGTCACGCTGTCACGTCTGATGCTGCCACAGCCGCTCGGGATGTGCCTCAGGGCCTCTATCCCCGGTCACGCTGCCACGTCTGATGCTACCACAGCCGCTCGGGATGTGCCTCAGGGCCTCCATCCCCAGTCATGCTGCCACGTCTGATCCTGCCACAGCTGATCGGGATGTGCCTCAGAGCCTCCATCCCCAGTCGCGCTGCCACGTCTGATGCTGCCACAGCTGATCAGGATGTGCCTCAGGGCCTCCATCCCCAGTCACGCTGCCACGTCTGATCCTGCCACAGCTGATCGGGATGTGCCTCAGGGCCTCCATCCCCAGTCACGCTGCCACGTCTGATGCTGCCAAAGCCAATCGGGATGTGCCTCAGAGCCTCCATCCCCAATCGCGCTGCCACGTCTGATGCTGCCACAGCCGCTCGGGATGTGCCTCAGGGCCTCCATCCCCAGTCATGCTGCCACGTCTGATGCTGCCACAGCCGATCTGGATGTGCCTCAGAGCCTCCATCCCAGTCCTGCTGCCACGTCTGATGCTGCCACAGCCGATCGGGATGTGCCTCAGGGCCTCTATCCCCAGTCACGCTGCCACGTCTGATGCTACCACAGCCGCTCGGGATGTGCCTCAGGGCCTCCATCCCCAGTCACGTTGCCATGTCTGATGCTGCCACAGCTGATCGGGATGTGCCTCAGAGCCTCCATCCCCAGTCATGCTGCCACGTCTGATGCTGCCACAGCCGCTCGGGATGTGCCTCAGAGCCTCCATCCCCAGTCGCGCTGCCACATCTGATGCTGCCACAGCCGCTCAGGATGTGCCTCAGAGCCTCCATCCACAGTCGCGCTGCCACGTCTGATGCTGCCACAGCCGCTCGGGATGTGCCTCAGGGCCTCCATCCGCAGTCACGCTGCCACGTCTGATGCTGCCACAGCCGCTCAGGATGTGCCTCAGAGCCTCCATCCCCAGTCGCGCTGCCACGTCTGATGCTGCCACAGCCGCTCAGGATGTGCCTCAGAACCTCCATCCCCAGTTGCGCTGCCACGTCTGATGCTGCCACAGCTGATCGGGATGTGCCTCAGAGCCTCCATCCGCAGTCATGCTACCACATCTGATGCTGCCACAGCCGATCTGGATGTGCCTCAGAGCCTCCATCCCCAGTCACGCTGCCACGTATGATGCTGCCCACGCCGCTCGGGATGTGCCTCAGGGCCTCTATCCCCGGTCACGCTGCCACGTCTGATGCTACCACAGCCGCTCGGGATGTGCCTCAGGGCCTCCATCCCCAGTCATGCTGCCACGTCTGATCCTGCCACAGCTGATCGGGATGTGCCTCAGAGCCTCCATCCCCAGTCGCGCTGCCACGTCTGATGCTGCCACAGCTGATCGGGATGTGCCTCAGGGCCTCCATCCCCAGTCACGCTGCCACGTCTGATCCTGCCACAGCTGATCGGGATGTGCCTCAGGGCCTCCATCCCCAGTCACGCTGCCACGTCTGATGCTGCCAAAGCCAATCGGGATGTGCCTCAGAGCCTCCATCCCCAATCGCGCTGCCACGTCTGATGCTGCCACAGCCGCTCGGGATGTGCCTCAGGGCCTCCATCCCCAGTCATGCTGCCACGTCTGATGCTGCCACAGCCGATCTGGATGTGCCTCAGAGCCTCCATCCCCAGTCATGCTGCCACGTCTGATGCTGCCACAGCCGCTCGGGATGTGCCTCAGGGCCTCTATCCCCAGTCACGCTGCCACGTCTGATGCTACCACAGCCGCTCGGGATGTGCCTCAGGGCCTCCATCCCCAGTCACGTTGCCATGTCTGATGCTGCCACAGCTGATCGGGATGTGCCTCAGAGCCTCCATCCCCAGTCATGCTGCCACGTCTGATGCTGCCACAGCCGCTCGGGATGTGCCTCAGAGCCTCCATCCCCAGTCGCGCTGCCACATCTGATGCTGCCACAGCCGCTCAGGATGTGCCTCAGAGCCTCCATCCACAGTCGCGCTGCCACGTCTGATGCTGCCACAGCCGCTCGGGATGTGCCTCAGGGCCTCCATCCGCAGTCACGCTGCCACGTCTGATGCTGCCACAGCCGCTCAGGATGTGCCTCAGAGCCTCCATCCCCAGTCGCGCTGCCACGTCTGATGCTGCCACAGCCGCTGAGGATGTGCCTCAGAACCTCCATCCCCAGTTGCGCTGCCACGTCTGATGCTGCCACAGCTGATCGGGATGTGCCTCAGAGCCTCCATCCGCAGTCATGCTACCACATCTGATGCTGCCACAGCCGATCTGGATGTGCCTCAGAGCCTCCATCCCCAGTCACGCTGTCACGTCTGATGCTGCCACAGCCGCTCGGGATGTGCCTCAGGGCCTCTATCCCCGGTCACGCTGCCACGTCTGATGCTACCACAGCCGCTCGGGATGTGCCTCAGGGCCTCCATCCCCAGTCACGCTGCCATGTCTGATGCTGCCACAGCTGATCGGGATGTGCCTCAGAGCCTCCATCCCCAGTCATGCTGCCACGTCTGATGCTGCCACAGCCGCTCGGGATGTGCCTCAGAGCCTCCATCCCCAGTCGCGCTGCCACGTCTGATGCTGCCACAGCTGCTCAGGATGTGCCTCAGAGCCTCCATCCCCAGTCGCGCTGCCACATCTGATGCTGCCACAGCCGATCGGGATGTGCCTCAGAGCCTCCATCCGCAGTCATGCTACCACGTGGGTTTGAGGACTTATCTCTGATGCTGCCGCTATCGTATGCTCGGGATGTGCCTCAAGGCCTCCATCCCCAGTTGCAAGCTCTGCAATGTCCAATGGCAGTTCAGCCCAACGGCACCAACTCCGCCCAAAGCACAGCTCTCGGGACGTCATCCTGCTGCCCACAGCCTTCCTGCGCTGCAGTCTCTCTACCACCACCATGATCAACTTCCAGAACTTCTCCCCAATGGTGCCATTGGGAGGGTGCCACGGCAACCGACCCCCTACGCCGACGTGGACACTCCTGATTGGCACACAGCGCCGAAGGGGAAATTGTCTGCACCGAAGGGGTAATTCTCTCAGGCACGCCTCCTCAATGCCGACGTGGACACTCCTGATTGGTGCACGGAGCCAAAGGTGCAGTCTCTCCAGGGCCCGGTGTGACTGCCTCGGCGCCAATGAGAAAATCACTGCAGCGTCCAAACAGTCAGCTGCGACCTGGAAGTGCTGGTAGTAGAAGTGGGCCTCACCACCTCCCTCCACGCTCCTCCTTACAAAGGCTTCGGGTTCATGGGGCACGCCACTCAGTAACCCAGCACAGGAGGAAGAGGTGAGAGAACCCACAAGCAAGCGAGCGCGCGCGTGGTTCCAGATCGTCCCCTCACTGAGCACAGCGTTCGAATTGTCGTATGTTGCCCAGATACCTGGTAGGGAGGCCAGCGGTGGCCATGCTTCAGTTTTCTGCTCCAAGGTGTGAAAAGCAGTAGCCCATTCCCAGGACAGCAGCCAGCCACCAAAAACAACAAAGAAATGGGCACCCCTGTTCCTCCTGACGCGGATTCTACACGGGGGTCACCTGCATGCGCCCCAGCCCAAATAGGCACAGCCTAGTTGTTAGAGCTGCAGACTTTGAACCTGGGAAGTCAGGGTTCAAATCCTGCTGATGCTGCTATGGGGTTGACCAAGTCACTTAACCCACCATTCCCTCAGAGGACAGGGACACTGCGGTACCTGAGGGTAACTATAGAAGCAGCATGGTGAAGGGGCTTCCAGAGCACAAGCTCATCAGCCCACTTCTGGCTTCACAGGCAAACGAGGCAGTCGCTTAGAGCACCAACATTCCCAGGGTGCTGCCACCCTCTCCGGAAGCTGCAGTGGCCCCAGTAACGTTACACACTGCTTAACTGAACTATCCAGCACTGCGTTGCTCTTCCACCTCACTGTGATTTACCGCTTCCCCATGAAAACAGGCAGTTTGCCATGGAGGAGGCAAAACCAGCAGGTCCCAGAGAGCCAGGACAGTTTGGGTCAGTACTGCATTGCCGTTTAAATGCTATTACTGCAGGGGGGTGGGGAGGGGATGGCAGGATTAAGGGCTCGCCTAGCATGACTCATACCCTTGCACCAGCTTGCATGCTCTTACAGACTTTCTGCAGGACGTAGCTGGCTAGATCCCATGGTCTAAAAATGACTTACACTCCCCCCCCACCCCCCCCCCCACTCCCGTTCCTGACCCTGCTCAGAGGCTAAATTTAGCCACCCAGGTGAAACAGGCAGCTAGATTTAGCCACACAAAAAGTGAGTGACCCCTCTGCTAGCCTTCTAAGTCCTCTTGTGCTCGGGGGGGGGGGGGGGGGAGACTTTTTCTGGCTAACAACCATTTTTGGCCTGCAAAGTTGAGGTACAAATAGATGTCCTAAATTTAAGTTTCAGCTGGAAAGACAGACTAACTTTCAGCCACAACAAGGGCTGGTGCAACTCAATAGGCGAATCAGAGTCGCCTGGTAGGTGTTGACCGTCCAGGGACACTTCACTATCACCTCTCCTATCCTCTTCCAGGACCCACAGTGCTTAGCTGAACTCTCCAGGGCTGCGTTGTACTTCCTGCCCTCTGTGCCCTGCCACTTCCTCCCCCTCTGATGGAGATTGACAATTTGCAATGGGGCAAGGGTAGTGGGGGGGGGGAGGGGAGACGCCTCTAATCCTTGCATCAGCCCTGGCCACAACCTAGAAAGCCAGATTGCAGTTGAAAATGTTCCTAACTCATTTGGCATTAGGAAATTCTCTCCCTCTATGTATTTCTCGGGCAAGATATAAGCAACTGTCATGGAAATCAAGTTTGGCTCAGTCCGAAAAGAGAAAGAAGGGAGGATATAAAGCACATGGCTGAGCAGCGAGGAGGGAAGATACGGGTACATGCTTCAGCAGCAAGAAAGGGGAGCAGGACCGTACCAAGCGAGAAATGCAACCTGTGTGACTAAGAATCTGGTGCCCCCACACACACACACACAACCGCAGGCAGAAACTCACTATTTTCGAGCTTCCTGGAAGCACAGTGGTGATGATATCAGCTCCCCTTTCCTACTTGCGCCCTCTGCGGCTGCACCGCTCACACAGCCCTAGATACGGCCCTGGAGGGGGGCGCAGATGCAGACACATGGCTGAGCAGCGAGAGCACCTGGTAACAAAGCTGTTTTCCTAACTCCCGGGGCACCTTCACACTGATTAGTGCTGAGGGTCACAGGTCAATGGGTAATGATTACTAGGTCAGGACCTTGGGTATTAAAACAGGCAGGTGGCACGTGGCAGTGGCAAGAAGAGAGAGTGACTGACTGCTGGGCTCCGGTTAAGGGGGGGAATGGGGGTGAGTCACTGGTTGCAGCAGACAGCCCAGCTGAAACCACTCACCAGGAGAAAGGCTGGGAGTCCAATGGTGAAGGGAGGGGGCAGCAGAGAAAGGGGAGGCTGAATTTTGGAAGATTTTGACTGTGGCCACAAAGCAAGGAGAGGACTAAGAAGGGACTGTCAGGGCTGAAAGAGGGAGGAAGACGAGTGACCCACGGGTTGGGGCAGACAGACAACCCCCCTGTAGAGGAACATTGCAGCAGAGTGCTTGAGAAGGTGGTGGGCATTTCAGGAGAGGTGAGGAAGTAGCTGTACTGTTACAGAGCTGGGTTAGGGCAATAGTGCCCGGCCTGTCCTAGACAGCTCTCCCCAGGGGATGGGGGACTAGACCATTGGAATCCAGGAGGACACCCCTAGCAGTTTTTACAGAAAAAAGTGTCTTTCTAAGCATCCAGAGCCAGGATAAGGTTCCAGAAGTGCCCTTCCCTCTCCCCCCCCCCCCCCATGAGGATGAGAGGGTCCTTAAAGAGGAGCTGGGCTGGAAGCCACACTTATATCACTAGCTGCAAGATTAGGACAGGCGTGGGAGTAAATTCTGTGGGTTGGGAAAGACATTAGTGCATCATTGCAGATGTGGAAGGGAAACGTTAAGAGTTTGTGCGCGAGAACTCTGGGTTGGCCTGGGAGAGATGAACGAGCCCCGTCTAAACTCGATCCCACACCTTCTGCACTCCCTTACCACCTGAAATACGTTGGTAATGTATACTATAGCCACGTCACATCCAGTTCAAGCCTACTTGGTCTTCTGCCTTGTCTCACTGTAAACACTGTCCTTTGTTTAATTTTGTTCTGTTACACCATTATTGGATGCAAGGACAGTACCAAAAGTTAGTCAGGTGGGAGTGTCTAGGTTTGGTCAACTCCTCGAGGGAGCCAAAGCATCACACAGGTACCACCAGGGCTGACCCAAGAGTTGGTTCAAGATGTTGGCACCCTAGTCAACCCTTAAGCTTTACCCCCCCCCCCCCCCCTGGCTGTCAAAATCTAGTGGTTAGCTTTGAACACCCTGCTCTCTGCTGCCCCCCGACGTTCCTGCCCTAGCAGACCACCTGATTTACCTAATGGTTGGGTTGGCCCTGGATACCACATGGGACTTGAGTTTCGAGCAGATGTCAGGTGGGCCCAAGCTTCAAAAAGATGCTGAGTGTTTGTGTAAAACCCACCTTCTCTGCCTGAGTGAAAAGATTTCCCTGGCCTGCTGAGGGCTGGGTGGAAGTCATGGGATGGAAATGGAGGCCACAAGGCAAGGGGGTATGTGGCTAAAGGCGGCCCAGTTATGCCATAATGCACCGGGAGAGAAGAGGAAAGAGGAAGCCCCTGGGCGGAAGTGCCCAAGTGACAACAGTAACTGTGTGTCACAGCCCCTCCTTGGAGGAAGAATATCCCCCCTTTCCCTAGGCAATGGGCTGTGGCAACCAGCGCTAATGCACCTGGTGGGGATGGGCCAGAGGGAAAAGATGGGCTAGCAAGTAGGGATTAAAGAGGCAAGCCAAGTGGCTCGACCTCTTTTCCACTCCTGCTTCCGCCCACCCACCCACCCATGTCTAACACGTGCAGGGCAGAGAAGGGAAGCCTGCAGCTTCAGAGAGCAATAAACTCTAACCTGTGGGCAAGGGGTATAGAGAGAGAAGTAAGGAAGGACACCTGTGGGCTATCAAGTGCAGGCGCAATTGGGAGGGTGTCAGCTGGCTATAAAATAGAGAAAAGGATTCTGGGATCAGGCTTGGGTTATGATGTCACTATATATATGCATTCACTAAAACTGTGAACTTATTCACCAGTAGCTCAGTGTGTGCGTAGATATTAAACTGGGGAGGACAGAAGGAGCTCATGACTGCCTGTGAGAGCTGGTATGAGGCAGAGGAAAAGAGGTACCAGGTAGATCCAGGTGACTGAGGGAGCTGGAATTGTCATCCAGGCGGTGTGCATAAAACTACAAGTCCCAGCATGCAATGGGGAGAAATGCAGCTGCAAGCTCCAGTAGGCCTGGAGCTATCTGGTGAACAGAGACAGGAGGGGAACAGAGAATGAACAATAGAATAGGGCTTCCTCTTATTGCCCTGGAAAGCTGCGAGAGCTGCTATCTGCTCAGCCAGCTCCTCTGAAGGGCACTGTTAGTCCTGGGATGGGCCTGAGCAAACAGGAACAGAACGTACCCAAAACAACAAAAGCCAGGCCTTGCGTCAGGTTACCCACCACTGCTGCTGCCGCGTGCAGCTCGCTCCCTGGCCTCAGATAAACCTGATCCAGTGTCAGCATGATGCAATCCGAGTCTCCTCTGGTATTTCCAGCTCCTGCTCTCTGCATTTTACTGGAGTCTCTAAGCCCAGTTCTCTCTGCACTTTACTGGAGTCTCCTCTGGTATTTTCAGCCCCTGCGCTCTCTGCATTTTACTGGAGTCTCTAAACCCAGTTCTCTCTGCACTTTACTGGAGTCTCCTCTGGTATTTTCAGCCCCTGCGCTCTCTGTATTTAACTGGAGCCTCCTCTGGTATTTTCAGCCCCTGTGCTCTCTGCATTTTACTGGAGTCTCCTCTGGTATTTTCAGCCCCTGCGCTCTCTGTATTTTACTGGAGTCTCCTCTCTTATTTTCAGCCCCTGCGCTCTATTTTACTGGAGTCTCCTTTGGTATTTTCATCCCCTGCTCTCTCTGCACTTTACTGGAGTCTCCTCTGTTATTTTCAGCCGCTGCGCTCTCTGCATTTTACTGGAGTCTCCTAAGGTATTTTCAGCCCCTGCGCTCTCTGCACTTTACTGGAGACTCCTCTGGTATTTCCAGCTCCTGCTCTCTCTGCATTTTACTGGAGTCTCCTCTGTTATTTTCAGCCCCTGCGCTCTATTTTACTGGAGTCTCCTTTGGTATTTTCATCCCCTGCTCTCTCTGCATTTTACTGGAGTCTCCTCTGGTATTTTTAGCTACTGCGCTCTCTGCATTTTACTGGAGTCTCCTAAGGTATTTTCAGCCCCTGTTCTCTCTGCATTTTACTGGAGACTCCTCTGGTATTTCCAGCTCCTGCTCTCTCTGCATTTTACTGGAGTCTCTAAGCCCAGTTCTCTCTGCACTTTACTGGAGTCTCCTCTAGTATTTTCAGCCCCTGCTCTCTCTGCATTTTACTGGAATCTCTTCTGGTATTTTCAGCCCGTGCTCTGTTTGCATTTTACTGGAGTCTCCTCTGTTATTTTCAGCCGCTGCGCTCTCTGCATTTTACTGGAGTCTCCTCTGGTATTTTAAGCCCCTGAGCTCTCTGCATTTTACTGGAGTCTCCTCTGGTATTTTCAGCCACTGCGCTCTCTGCGTTTTACTGGAGTCTCCTCTGGTATTTTCAGCCCCTGCGCTCTCTGTATTTAACTGGAGTCTCCTCTGGTATTTTCAGCCCCTGAGCTCTGTGCATTTTACTGGAGTCTCCTCTGGTATTTTCAGCCCCTGCCCTTTCTGTATTTTACTGGAATCTCCTGTGGTACTTTCAGCTCCTGCTCTCTCTGCATTTTACTGGAGTCTCCTCTGGCATTTTCAGCCCCTGCGCTCTCTGCATTTTACTGGAGTCTTCTCTGGTATTTTCAGCTCCTGTACTCTGTGAACTTTGCTGAGGTCTCTTGTAAAATTTTCAGGCCCTATGCTCTTATCATTTTACTGTCTCCTCTGATATTTTCAGCCCCTCTGCTCTCATCATTTTACTGTTTCCTCTGGTATTTTTATTCCCTGCACTTTCTGAGTCTTCTTTGGTGTTTTCGGCTCCTGCAGTCTGCTGCTGTCTCCTCTGATATTTTCTGTCCTTGTGCCATTGGTATTTTGCTGGGGTCTCCTCCCATGTTCCATATTTTCAGCCCCTGTAAAATTGTAAATTATTCTAATACTATAGCTTCTCCCTACCGTGCACCGTAATACTATTTTATCCTGGCAACGTTGCATACCTGTAACAGGTGTTCTCCATGGACAGCAAGGATCACTACAGCTGCAAAGCTAATGACTTCCAAGCTGAGGGTTGCACCAGCGATGTCCAGTCATAGATGATCAGTAGATGCGACCCGTGATGATCTGGAGAAGGAGGCATGTGGAAGCATTAAACAGAGATCCCTTAGACTCTGTGCATATCCAGTTTCTGTCCTGCCTGATGCAAGCAGTAATGTTTCGTAAAAAGGTGACTGGTTGACCAGGTAGCTGCCTTGCAGAGGACTGGTGCAAATGAACTGTTGTCGTTGCTTCTGTTCTGAGATTATGGGCTGACGCCCTCTGTGAGATTTGCATACCAGCATGTTGATAGCAAAGATGATAAAATGCGAGATAATGGTAAAGTCCGTTTATTACCTGGCACATTCTTATATTTTGAATCAAATGACAGAAACAACTGGGGAATATTCTGGAAGAAGAATGAGTGCTTTGAAGATAAATCTAAAGAGCCTCTTTCGATGATGCATGAGTTGGTGGGCAAAAAACTGACAAAACGATTTATGGACTGATGAGATAAATCCCAAACCACCTTAAGTAAAAATTTTGGATGCATTTTCAAAATTACACAATCATTGAGAATTTGCCTATAGGGGGTATTAGACTAGAGCTTGTCATTCACCTATCCTATGTGCCAAAGTGATGGCTATCAAGAAAAGCACCTTCCAAATGAGGTATTTCATTGGCGCTTGATCACGTTGTTCAGAAGGCGATGTAATCCGCTGTGGCAGAACAGAGTTTAAGCCCCACATTGGGGGTGGTACTTTTAGTGGCCTGGTATTAATAAACCCTTCATAAGAGTCATAGGTGTTTAGAGTCTTTGACATGATGGTGATAGGTTGAGATTGCAGTTAGGTGAAGCCTCGCAGAGGCCGGAATCCGACAAGTGAGGTAGATTTTGAAGTAAATGTAGACTGGTGCACCAGAATGTCTCAGTATGATGACATTTACACCAATAACCAAATTTTCACCATTTCAGCTCATAGGAATGTCTCATAGAGACTTTATGGGATGCCAGGATAACATCTGGTGTGTTTGGTGACATGGGGAAAAGCCTTACTGTTTGGGAGTCAATATCCAAGCTGAGAGAGCCATATATCAGAGGATGGGATGCAGGATGTGTCCCTCCTCTTGTGTGATAAGGGTTGGAATTCTCAGAAGCATTATGGACAGTTCTGGAATCAGATGTTTTATAAAAGGGAACAATACTTGTCTCGGCCAGAAAAAGACTATTACGAGGACCTCAACTGAATCCTGATGAATCTTTGGAATTGTCCTGGATATAAGTGGGATTGAAGGGAAGGCGTACAAGCCCTTGTTTGACCAAGACATGACAAACACATCCAGAGCAAGTCAATTGGAAGTGGGGTAAGAGAGCAAATGACTGGACACTTCTTCTTCTGCTCCGTTGCAAAGATTCATCTCCATCTGTTCAAAAAGGTTGAGAAGTACTGTTTGGTCCAGGGAACATTCGTTCAGATCCAGTTGGTGACCGAGTCCATCTGCTAAGTCATTCTGCTTCCCAGGTAGGTAGGTAGCCACAAGAAAAACATTCCTGGAGAGCGCCAGATCCCATATGTGCAACAATTCCCAGCATAGACAGTATGATCTAATGCCTCATTGTTTATTGAGGGCCTGAATGATATATGACCTTAGAGTGTTTGAAAAGCTTGGAAGATGCAGTGGATCTTTTAAAGCTATAAGTGATTGATTAATATGCAACAACCTTTTTGATTGTGTTCCTAGGCCTTGGGTCTGGAGACCATCTAAATGAGCTTCCCATCCAAGCTTTGATGCATCCGTCATGAGGATTTTTTGAGACTGTGGCAGGGTGCAGTGCCTTCCCTCAAGTAGTATGTCTGATGCTTTCCATCACCGAAGAGTATCTTTCAGAGAGTCTGTGACTCTTATCCTCTTGGAGAGAAGATGCTTGTGTTGATACCAGTGAAGCCTCAGCTGCCATTGCTTCCATCTCATATGAAGACAGACCTGTGGAACCACATGGACAGTCGCTGCCATATGTCCAAGTAGACACATGAAATGTTTTGCTGAGACTCAACATGCCAACTGTAGGGAATGTACCAGCACTGCATGGCTTGCAAGGCAGTATGTGACAGACTATAGTGATAGCTATCAATGAGGGCTTTGTGACTCAATGCCCTCTCTAACATAGAGCACAACCCCTCCACCAATTTGGTCAGCTCTATCATTACGATATAGTTTGTACCCAGGTATCACAGTGTCCCACTGGTTGTCCTCCTTCCACCATGTCTCTGAGAGTGCAATCATATCTAACCTCTCATTTAGTGCTATATATTCTAACTCTCCCATCTTATTTTTTAGACTTCTAGCATTTGCCTACAAGCATTTTAGAGACTGTATTTTATTCATATTAATTTGGCTATTGGTAGGCATGGGTAATTTGGGATCTTTAAGCTCTGTCTGCTCCATACCCGAGGGCACTTGGGCTACTTTACTCTTTTTTGGAACCTCTGCTTTTGTAGTATCCTTCAAGGATACATTCTTCTGAACCATCTGCTCTTGGGCGATTGTCGGCTTTCCCCTATTATCTAGTTTAAAAGCTGCTCTATCTCCTTTTTAAAGGTTAATGCCAGCAGCCTGGTTCCATCCCGGTTAAGGTGAAGCCCATCCCTTTGGAAGAGCCCCTCCTTTCCCCACTATGTTCCCCAGTTCCTAACAAATCCAAAACCCTCATCTCTGCACCATTGTCTCATCCACCCATTGAGACTCCGGAGCTCTGCCTGCCTTTTGGGTCCTGTGTTTGGAACGGGATGCATTTTGGAGAATGCTATCCTGGAAGTTCTGGATTTCAACTTCCTACTTAAAAGCCTAAATTTAGCCTCCAGAACCTCCCTACCACATTTTCCTATGTCATTGGTACCGACATGTACCAAGACAACAGACTCCTCCCCAGCACTATCTAAGACCTTATCTAGGTGGCGCTTGAGGTCCGCTACCTTCGCACCAGCCAGGCATGTTACCATAGAAACATAGAAATATGAGGACAGAAAAAGACCACTTGGCCTATCTAGTCTGTCCTTCAATATCAACAACTACTACAGTCCCCTTTTTACCTTTAGAGATCCTATAGAAACATAGAAATATGATGACAGAAAAAGACCACATGGCCTACCAGTCGATCCTCGCGTCTACCAGCCACCCAGCTATCTACATGCCTAATGATCGAATCACCAACTATAACGGCTGTTCTAATCCTTCCCTCATGGGCACATGGCCCTGGAGAAACTTCCTCGGTGCGAGAGGGTTTTACATCACCTGGAGGACAGGTCCTAGCTACAGGATCACTTCCTGCCACACCAGGGTGATGCTCTCCTGTCACATGACCTCTCTCCTCCATGGCTACAGGGATGCTGCCAGACTAGAGGTGGGACTTCAGGACTATATCCCTGTAGGTCTCGTCTATGTACCTCTCTGTCTTTCTTATGTTTTCCAAGTCTGCTACTGTAGCCTCTAGAGAACGGACTCGTTCCCTGAGAGCATGGTTTTCTGTATTGACAACGATGCCGTTCAAGGGTTGTCCCAGGAGATGAGCCAGTCATCGAGAAATGGAGATACAAAAATTTGCTTCTTTCACAAATGAGTACCTGCAACTGCAATGGTCTTTGTGAAAGCTCTTAATGCCAGACTGAATGGTAATACTTTGTACTGGTAGTGGTTGTCGTGACACGTGGATCATAGGTATTTCTTGTGACCTGGGAACATAGGAATATGTGTACATATCTTTGAGATCCAGGGATACCAACCAGTTGTTCCACTGGATAAGAGATAGAATAGTAGCCAAAGGATTCATTTTGAACCTTTCTTTGATGATACAAGATTGGCCGCAGTCTCCCCGACTACTTTAGAATCAGAAGATGCTTTGAGTAGAAGCCTGATTTTGTTTTTCTTGAGAAACCTGCTCTAGGTTGTCTACTGCCAGAAGAGTCTCCTCCTCTTGAAGGAGACGTCTCTGATGGAAGGGAGGCTGCCAAAATGAAGGTTGTCTGTTTGGAGGCAGGCCTTTGAAAAATACATGGTATCCCCTTGCTACCAAATTCAAAACCCACTTGTCTGTATAAACTGTTTCCAATTAACTTTGAAGTGGGCTAGAAGGCAAGCCAGGGTCTGAGTTGTCATCAAAAACTGAACGTTTTTATTTGATTCACATCAGAGGGCTTCTGCGTTCTTTTGTCCCTTGTTCTCTGCCTGTTCTGATATTGAGAGGGAAGTCTGTGTCTTCCATAACTGTAGCTGTATCCATTGTACCTTCTACAAGGGTAGCAGAGTTTCCTATAGGAGTGATATTGAGTCTTTCTGGAAGAGGTTTGAGGTAGGTGAATATTGTCTGCTGCCAGTACTTGGGTCATTGGGCAATTATCCTTTATCATAGCTCCTGTCTCTTGCATCATTTCTCCAGTACCAGCAGCATCAGTGATGTGATTGTGGGCATCCTCTGACAATCCAGAGGCTTTTAACCAAGCCATTTGATGTGTGACTATAGTAATATTAGCTCCCCTAGCTGCTGTATTGTAGGCATCATATGCTGGTCTGATCAGATACTTCATGAATTCTTCCAAATCTTTACCAGGGCAAGTGTTAGTGTAGCTAGGTTTATAAAAGGTTTGGACAAGTTCCTGGAGGAAAAATCCATAAACCATTATTAAAGAGGACCCGGGAAATCCACTGCTTGCCCCGAGACAAGCATTGTGAAATCTGTGTGACTCTTTGGGACCTGCCAGGTACTTGTGACCTAGATTGATCACTGTTGGAAACAGGATACTGAGCTTGATGGCCCTTGGTCTGACCCAGTAAGGCATTTCTTATGTTCTTATCTATTCAAAAGCCTTTTTGAATTTTCTCAGTCACCTCATAAAGGAACTGCATCATTTGAAATCAATGTGTCACAGGTCTGGCATTCAGCATGGTGTTTTGAAAAATCCTTTTCCCTAAGATGTCCAAGAGCCTGGGATCTTTCCTTGGAGAAGCGTTAGAATGTGATCTGGGATTCTTATTCCCTTTTAATGCTGATTTGACAACCACCCAATAGTGCAGTAGCTGAAGCTTGTCATGGCAGAGTGGACTTTAAACTTGGTTTCTACAGATTTCGACATGGGCCTTGTTGAGAAGGGAGCTTGCCATAACTAGCATGTTGATCCAGCAGGATCTTATTGAATGGTGGTGCAACAGTGTCCTTTGGCACATCCAAACATTTCAGTGCTCTGAGAAATTCAGCACATTGGTCTGGCTTGTCTTGAATATTTATAGACAGCTGCTTGGAATTTTTTGGGAGGAACTTAGGTTAGGTAGTATTCTCTGGCTGAATGTCCTTCATTGGCTGCAAAGGTGACGTATCTAAGGGAGGTCCTGGAGAACCATTACGTGAACGGGATGATGAAGGGCTTCTACTTACGCAGGAACACCAACTATCAGAAGAATAATCTGTCCAAGGCTCAGAAGAGTATCTACCCAATAATGAGGTAGAAGAAGATCATGAAGTGTAGGGCTTTGATTTGATGTGGAGAATGATCTTCTTGCTGGACAAATAGGAGACGGCATAGACCCAATACCTCTCCCTGAGGAATTCATGCTATAATTCAGTTATCACTCAATGTGGTGTGAGGGAGACCTCCATTACTGACCCCTAAAGTACATGAGAAGGGGAACGAGACTGTACTTTAACACTCTTGTTGCAGCTCTGGTCTTTATTACTGACATGAGCTTTGCTTGTCTCAGCTTTTTGTAGGCTGCGCTCTGCACACTGCAGGGACTTGAAAGATTTCAGCACTGAGCAATCGGAGTCCTTTTGGGCCATTTACATGGAAAGTAATCAGGACTGTCAGAGCACGATTTCCTTTTTTTAAAATGCCAACCTGCAGCGCTGGGGGCGGAGCCTCCAATGCAACTAATTGGCACCAGGGAATTCCTTTCCTTATCCGGGGCCAATGATGTCACAGGGAGGAGTTACTGGCGCTGATGGAGCATTGCGAGGCCAATGAATGGTGGTACGTCAGAGCTACGAGATTATCCAGAAAGGTATGTTTGCACCGCGATTCTTTGTCAGAGTGCGTCAAGATGGTGTTTGATGTTATTGGGATCAGACTCTTTAGGCCTCTTAGGGAGACTGTGGGTCTGATGCATTTCAGCAGCAGTGACGTTTTTTTTTCTTATCGAGGTACTCTTTGAGTTTCTACTCGCTCATCTTTCTGGCTCGTGATGACATTTTAGCATCTTTAGAATAATTATTTTTCTTATGGTCTGGGCTCACACAACAAACACATAGTTCATGAGAGTCTGTAATTGATGTTTCTTTGTCACATCTTAGGCACCTCTTAAAGCCTGCAGTTCTATCCGGCATATTGAGAAGAATGTTAGTGAAATCAAACTCTTTTAATGAGGAAACGTTTGCTGATAAAAGAAAAAACAAGAGCTAAATCATTCACATCTGTTCATGATCTCAGATGAAAGGAAACTTGTCACTAATAGTCACCACAGGGAATGTGGGCATGTCTGCACATGCTCAGAAAACTTTTCTGGAAGTTTCCTGGGCTTTAAGAAGCTAGGCCAAAGTTAACTCTGTCATGATAAGATCACCAGTTCTGTGGCTGTAGAATCCTGCTGCCCATGGAGAATGTCCTTGTGACACACTGTAACACTATGGTACACAGTGTACCTGTAGCATTGTATCACCCAGGGTGTCCTTGTGACATACTGTAACACTGTATCACACATTGTAACGCTATGGTACACAGTGTACCTGTAGCATTGTATCACCCAGGGTGTCCTTGTGACACACTGTAACACTGTATCACACACTGTAACGCTATGGTACACAGTGTACCTGTAGCATTGTATCACCCAGGGTGTCCTTGTGACACACTGTAACACTGTATCACACACTGTAACGCTATGGTACACAGTGTACCTGTAGCATTGTATCACCCAGGGTGTCCTTGTGACATACTGTAACATTGTATCACACACTAGCGCCATGGTACACCATAACACTATAGCATCATATCAGACATTGTAACGCTATAGTACACAGTGTCATTATATCACCCAGTGTGACCTTATAACACACTGTAACACTCTATCACACACTGTAATGCTATGGTACACAGGGCACTTGTAACACTGTATAATACACTGTAATGCTGTGGTACACAGTAGCACTGTATAACCTATGATGTCCTTGTAACACACTGTAGCACACACTGTAACACTATGGTACACAGTAACACTGTAGCACCGTATCAGACACTGTACGCTATGGTACACAGTGTCACTGTAGCACAGTATCACCCAGGGTATCCTTGTAACACTGTATCACACATGTCATCTGACTCGCTGGGCTTTTAGGAGCTCACGTAGACATTCTCATGGATAATCCGGGGCAGCTGCACCTGGATGTTTGGATTTACACCTCAGCAATAGCATCATGCCTGCCACCCAGCAGTGTCACACCTAACTCTGACATCTCACACAGCCAGTGGATAGGCCTCAGTGTTGAGGTACCAGCCAGGTTGGCTCTACCATTAGGCAAGAGAAAAGGTCACCTAGAACAGCTGCTTCTGGGGGGTGGCCAAGAGCAGCATCAATCAAAGCAAAGATGTAGATCCTGACAGTCAGACAAAGACCCCTCAGCACTTTCTTTACCTGCACGGAGAGCGGGACACAGAGCTTAATGAGAGGCAGGTGTGGCTTAGTGGTTGAGGGAGGTTGCCTTGAGCTAGAGGGCTGGGGGTTTGAATCCCATTGGAGGATAGCAACCTCAGGCCGGGAGATTGGGGTTTCTAGTCCCACAAGAGCTCCTTGAGCAAGTCACTTAATCCTCCATTGCCTCAGGTACAAAACAGAATGTAAATTGTGAGGCCTTTGGGGACAAGTGTGTACACTACTTGGACCTGGTGAAAAATGGTATAGAAGCTTTGCTAAATAAATAAATAATATTTACAAGTTTGGGACCTGAAATGGAGACCACGGTAGTTAGCATTTCCAACGTGCCTGTCAGGTTAGCAGGCCAAAACTCAGCACTAACTAGCGGTGACCAGGATCAGGATTGTGCAGCACAGCCCATGGAGCACTGCAGCACTATGCAGCTAGTGCCAAAGCAACACTATTCCATCAGCGCCACTGAATGTCAGGCCCCACAGGGTTTATGTGGTCGGCAGGTCCTGTTAGCTGCATACACCCCTTTGAATATCAGGCCCCACAGGGTTTATGTGGTTGGCGGGTCCTTTTAGCTACATACGCCCCTTTGAATATCGGGCCCCACAGGGTTTATGTGGTCAGCAGGTCCTGTTAGCTGCATACGCCCCTTTCAATATCGGGCCCCACAGGGTTTATGTGGTTGGCATATCCTGTTAGCTGCATACGCCCCTTTCAATATCGGGCCCCGTAGGGTTTATGTGGTTGGCAGGTCCTGTTAGCTGCATACACCCCTTTGAATATCAGGCCCCACAGGGTTTATGTGGTCGGCGGGTCCTTTTAGCTACATACGCCCCTTCAATATCGGGCCCCGTAGGGTTTATGTGGTTGGCAGGTCCTGTTAGCTGCATACGCCCCTTTCAATATCGGGCCCCACAGGGTTTATGTGATTGGCAGGTCCTGTTAGCTGCATACACCCCTTTCAATATCGGGCCCCACAGGGTTTATGTGATCGGCAGGTCCTGTTAGCTGCATACACCCCTTTCAATATCGGGCCCCACAGGCAATGTTCCCTCTAATTTTCTGTAGGCTGTGTGCGCATAAAATATCAGCTGTGTGCAGCTTTTGAAGGAAGGTTAAATTTTTGTGCGCCACATAACGACACTCGGAGTTATATACTTAAAAATTTGACTACAGGTCAGAATACAGTATGTACACCACATTGATTTTAATCAAATTAAATGAAAATAGACGATTACTAAATGAAGCGGGAAATTTCTAGTAATTACAATCATAACTTTTAAATTTTAAGATGTCTGTGTTGCTTTCTATCCGAATCAGAGCTGTAATTTTTGTGCGCTCTGTTGTAAAGTATGTGCGCGCGCACACGTGCACAGCTTAGAGGGAACAGTGCCCACAGGGTTTATGTGGTCAGTGGGTCCTGTTAACTGCATATGCCCCTTTCAATATCGGGCCCCACAGGGTTTATGTGGTCAGCGGGTCCTGTTAACTGCATATGCCCCTTTCAATATCGGGACCCGCAGGGTTTATGTGGTCGGCGGGTCCTGTTAGCTGTATACGCCCCTTTGAATATCGGGACCCGCAGGGTTTATGTGGTCAGCAGATCCTGTTAGCTGTATACGACCCTTTGAATATCGGGACCCGCAGGGTTTATGTGGTCAGCGGGTCCTGTTAGCTGCATACGCCCCTCTGAATATTGGGACCAGCAGGCTTTATGTGGTCAGCGGGTCCTGTTAGCTGTATATGCCCCTTTGAATATCGGGCCCTGCAGGGTTTATGTGGTCGGCCGGTCCTGTTAGCTGCGTACGCCCCTTTGAATATCAGGCCCTGCAGGGTTTATGTGGTCAGCGGGTCCTATTAGCTGCGTACGCCCCTTTGAATATCAGGCCCCGCAGGGTTTATGTAGTCGGCCGGTCCTGTTAGCTGCATACGCCCCTTTGAATATCGGGCCCCGCAGGGTTTATGTAGTCGGCCGGTCCTGTTAGCTGCATACGCCCCTTTGAATATCGGGCCCCGCAGGGTTTATGTGGTCGGTGGGTCCTGTTAACTGCATACGCCCCTTTGAATATTGGGCCCCGCTGGGTTTATGTTGTTGGTGGGTCCTGTTAGTTGTATACGCCCCTTTGAATATCGGGACTCACAGGGTTTATGTGGTCGGCGGATCCTGTTAGCTGCATACATCCCTTTGAATATCGGGCCCCACAGGGTTTATGTGGTCGGCAGGTCCTGTGAGCTGCATACACCCCTTTGAATATCGGGCCCCGCAGGGTTTACGTGATCGGCGGGTCCTCTTAGTTGCATACACCCCTTTCAATATCAGGCCCATGGTGTCCTATTGTGCATTTCTATAGGATTGTTGTGGAAGGGGTGGTGTTGAGTGTAATTATTAAGATCATGGGAGGCACAAGGTTTACATATGGTGCCCAGTATTCTTGCTCTGGCCCTTAGTAACAGTGGGTGCTGTGGATTTTCGGACCCTCTGTCATCCCGCCGAACATGAACAGGGAGCTGGAGTTGTGAGGCAGAAAGGGAGTGAGGCAATGGGAGGGAGGAGGAGGGGAGCATGGTGAAGCTGTAAGGGGAGCGAGTGGAGAAGAGAGAAGGTAAGAGCGTTTGGGACCTCCTTTAACACCCATTCCCCACCCTCAGTTAGTGTACCTCACTTTCACACACAGAGTCCACGGCCGTCATCCCTCTAGTTCCCTTCCTGGAAGCAACTGCAAAGCAGGGACACACACGGTCCTCTGTCAGACATCTGGGGGTACCAGTCACGCTGTGTCTTCTGCTGCAGTTCTAGACTTGACTTTTCTTTGACCCAACTGCTCCTGAATCAGAACTGAAACCTCGTAGCCTGAACCTTCCTTCCCAGCTGCTGAGTCTCCCTCTCCTTTCAGTTCCTCTCTGAGTGCGGCAGTGGCAGCCCTCACCTGAGTCCAGCCACTGAATGCCATTCCTTGAGGGTCTGTGGGCACCACCTATACGGTAGTCTCAGCCCTGGGCAACCCAGGGGCATTGGACCCACTCAGCACAGTCATTGGGTCAGCTTGCTTTTCACTGCCTTCACAGCTGGCTCAATTTGCAATTGATAATTGTTTGTTTTCTTGGTTAATTGAGGGATTCTTCCAACTTTGGCTGTGTTTTAGGACAGCACTGCTGCTAAGGCAATGCTCCCAATACGAGTCTCTGAAGGCGGGGGATGCAGAGACTGTTTCTGCCCGAACATGGCCTTCCACGGACCACATTTCCAGAAACCAGGTCCCGCTGATCTCAAGTGATTTCTCCCTGGCAGCACCCACATCTGTCAGAGTTGCAGACCATGATGCCAGCAGCCTGCCGGGGGGCGGGGGGGAGGGGGGGAAGGGGTAAGAGCATGTCTCGAAATAGAAACCATTGCAGAGCCTGTGGCTCTGACCAGAGGAGGGAGAGAGTGGCTAGCCCAGGTCGAAGCCCAACAGAAACAGAGATGCAGGATGCTGGCCAATCAGAAGCCTCTGAATCTCTGTGCCAGAGGATGCTCTTATCTGCGTAAGACTGCCTTGTTCTTCTAAAAGCCATAGAATGGGACCGCCCTTTGCAACTTGTGTGTCACAGGCTCCTTCGGGCCCCAGCGCTCACTCTCTCTCCTCTATCTGTAGCATTCCCATAGGAATAAGGATGAAAAGAATTCTTTCGTTCTCTATCTTTCCATAACCCCTACTCACAGCAATCCTCCTTCCTGCTGTCTGAGAGAGGTGCTGCCTGTGCTATTAATTCTGCCGGACCGAGTCACTGGACATGTTCTCTCCTGGCTGGTTCTGAGCTATGATCGGATTAAAAACAGGAAGAGCGGTGTTTCCCTGAGAGAAGCAGGGAAAGCATGGCGGGCTGAAATTTCCCACTGAGAAGCAGAACAGGGACAGCCTCTGGGAGGGATGGGAAGACACGGTGGGCCAAGATCTCCCACCGAGATACAGAACAGAAGTGGAGAAGACTCTCTTACAGAAACACTCAGGGGCCCTTCTACTAAAGTGTGGGAGGAGTTTGCACTGGCTGGCCTGAGACCATGCTTAAGCCTTGCACACACATCTCCCCTGGCTGTCAGAATCGACTGTTTAGCTTTGAATGCTCTGCTCTTTGCCGCCCTAGGTGACTGCCTAGTTTACCTAATGGTTGAACCAGCTCTGTTTAGCACTAAAACGAATTTGCAGTAAGTGCAACAGTCACGCGTTGTCAGGGGCATGTCCAGCATGTCCCCAGTAGTTAATCCGACTAAACTGTACCCAAACACACAGCAGCAGCATTTGCAATTAACACAGGTGCACATTAATGTCACTCGGGGGCAAGAAATACCAGCCATGACTGAAGGAACTCAGCTTGCGCTACTCCTGCAAAATCCTGCTAAATCAAGAAATAACCTTGCGCTAACTGCAGTGTGAATGCAAAGCCCACTCTCTGTCCCTTACTCACCCCACTGGGGGGAATCAGAGTTGGGTAAATGTCATGCCTGTGACTGCGGCCCTGTTACTGCGCACTTAGCCAAAGGGCGTCTCAGTCGTCCTGCGCAGTGCCGGCAGCCTCAGATCTCGCTGCTTTCAGGGACACTCATTTCTTTTCCACAGTCCCTGCTGTCCACGGCTATTTGTTTTATTCTAGCTAAATGTTTTCCAATACAGTTTTATGAATGTCTTTTTTATTCAAATTTATTAAAGACTTTTGAATTTCTCAATAAGAAAAAAAATCAGTGCTATGGGGAGAAATAAGCTACAATTTCTTTTTTAAAGTCAGACCATTCCTGTCAGGATGCTTATCTTTCATCTCTGGCTACCAAACCTTTCCAAGTCATCTCTAGAAATAAATTGTAGGGTGAGCACAAGGAAAACTATTCATGGGTACTTAAGTAGGGTAGCAAAGCCTCCTTTCACAGAAGATCTCCACCAGAAAGGGCCCTCAATGTAAAGCAGTCAGGAATAGAAGCCACTAGCGGGCTGGGACCCAGTTATGCTCCTCTTGTATCTGTGCCGGGAATAAGGACCCATTTTGTGTGCCCCATCCCATTCCACGGTGCTGTTCTTTTTCAGAGGTGACAGAAACTCCATCTGAGAGAGGGGATGAGGTGAGGTCATCCATTACCTAGACATGCCGCCCTTCTATAGAAATCGAAAAGGGAGGACGCAAGAACTATCAACCATGAATCTGCTGAACCTTGTTTCTGTCCTCTCCAGGACACAGCCCCCAACCGCAGCACCACTACATACCCGCTAAGAAATACGAGAGTTAGACCAGCAGGAGGAGGAATGTGATACACAGGTACGGGCACTATGGAGAGAGCGAAGAGGGAAATGGGAAGGATTTTAACAGTTATTAATTAAAAACAAATTAAATACCCTCAACTGTCTCCCTCTTCATACCCCCTGGCTGCCAAAATCATTGTGATGTGGCTGTACTGTTTCCTGATGAAGCCATCATCAGAATGCAGTGGAGAGAAGAAAAACACAGCTTGGACTTCAAAATCCATTGCCATTCAGCATTACCCCTCGAGGCTGAAGAAAGAAAGCTTAAGGCAGCATCACTGGCAGAACTGTGGATTAGAGCCCAGGGGTTGACCAGTAAGATGAAAGTTCAAAGGCCAATGTGAGTGACACGGGGGGGGGGGTCTCCCCTCACCCCCAGTTTTGACTGTGCTGGGCTTGGAACTCACCATCCAGAAAGCAAAAAAAACCTCAAAGTAGACAGAAAGCAAGTGGGCAGGGGAGAAAAGAAACCTTTCCGAGCACGAAATGCTTCCCATTTCTGCTTCTCGTCCTCTGCAGGTCTCACTCTTGGTCCACCTTTGGGCTCCCGATTATTAAAAGAGAGACAGAAGAGAAGCTGCCCTATGAGATTTACTATGCCCAGTCCCATGGGCTTTCCCCTTTAGCTTGTCTGCACTTCCTTATTCTGGACATGCAGAGAGTCTGTCTCTCTTTGGTGTGTATGACACAGGTGAGGGATTTTGTCTGAAGACAAAACTTTGCATGCATCAGAGTCAAGGCATGCAAATCTATGTCATGCACATTTGTTGTTGTTGGCTTTTTTTTTTTAAAGTGTGGTCAGTCAATGCTGACCCAGCAGTCCCCAAGTTTTCCTAGCAAGGTATGGCCAGAAGTACATTGCCAGGCCTTTTCGTCTGAGGCATTGTGGCTTGCCGAAGGTCACAAGCAGCGCCAGTGGGAATCAGACCCTGTTGCTCTAACCACTAGGCTACTCCTCCACTCCCTAGTTTTTGTGGATAGCCTGAAAACCCAACTGGCTGAGGGTCCCCCGGATAGATTTAAGAACCACTGTGCTAGTGTGTAGGGTCTGTGTAGGGGGCTTGTTCTTTTTTCCCAGTAGAAGGTGTATTGGTATTCTAGGGTCAATGTATATTTGCTGTGCTGACTTTTCCTAGGTAGGGTTGTTGCTGTGTGAATCCCGGCAATTAGCACTGTTATGGTATGGCAGATGAGGAGTTGGATTTTTGCAGGGTTTAATGTTGCGTCACAGAGTGTTGGGTAGTGGAGGCACAGTCTGTGTCACTGTTATTGAAGTGACACCAGAATTGGAATATTTTTTTTATGGTGAGTAATAAGAGGAAGTGTTGTAGTTCTGCTCTTCTCTGCTCCTATTATTGAAGGGAGGGGGGGTTCTGAGGAAGCAGAGTGTCTGTTTGCAGAATCGGGCTTGCAAGATTTTTTGAAGAATTCTGTCCCATTCTGTGTAGACACTAGACCTCACTCCCATGTAAAAAGACGGCTTGAAGGACACTATCGAAGGATTCACCCAATTAGAAGGAGCAGCTCTGTGTGGTGATCTCTTCCGAGCGCTGCTCCTTGTCTCCATGCCGAGGGCACTGGGGATGGGGCAAAGAGGAACAGAGCTCTGGAGAGATCACCACACGTGTAGGAAGTTAGTCCCTTGAGATGATCTTGCCCAGGGCTTGCAAAGTTTTACATCTCATTTCTCGCTCTCTCCCTTTCCTCCCCCCTCTCTTTTATCCTACTCTACCTGCAATAACTCACCTTAAAGGTCTAAGGAAGGCCAGAGCTAAATGCACTTCCCTTTCCCCATCCCTCTTTAACTCTCTCTTTCACATTTCCCCATATTATGACAGTCCAAACCTGACTCCTAAGACAGGGTATGTGGATTTTGTGGTTTGACTTCTCCGAAGCAGGAAAATCTTCCAGGGCCTGACAATTTGTACATGTGCTGCCCAAATTAACATATGAAAAGATCGATCCTCAAGACCTCCGCTTTTCTCCTAAATGTATAAACTGGAGAAACGTGTTGTTGCGCCAGTCTGTTGGGCATCTCGTTCCCAGCAGCCTTCAGGAAGGCTTTGGAATATTTTACGTCTAAATTGTTTGGGATTCTTATGGCATATATTTGTGGACAGAATGTTTTCTTTTTTTATTCATTGATTATATTCAGCTCAGACCTTTTCGGTGGTACTTCAAGGCGAATTACATTCAGGTGCAGAAACTATTTGATATTTCATAATTGTGTTCAGTATTGTTTTATGCCCAGAGCTCCAGAAGGGTGGTTAATAAAATTTTGCTGAAATAAAGGACTAAATTAGGTTGATCCTACGCAGGTGAATGGGTTTTCGGCCACTTGAAATTATGTCCGGACTTTCAGATGCATCTGGGGGAACGGGATGTGTTGGGAAACGATGCATGCAGGTGTGTTTGGGGTGAGGAGCTCATGTGTGGGTATCATGCCATCATTTTGAAACAAGTGAGGAGATGCGCACCCAGGCAGTCAGTAATCAGACAGGGTGCTTGGCACGGCTGCCCGGTGTAATAGAGTCAGCTGTTTCGGCAGCTTGGAAAAGGGTGCAGGGCTGCCGAGCTGAAAACTGAATCCCTAAAGTGATTACAGAATAAGAAGGGAAAAAAAGCCGTCTAGGCTCTAATAAGATTAATGGTGGCAGGGTTTGCATTCTGCTGTGGATCTGTACAGTCTCTGCTTTTCTTTCTTTCTCTTCCTCTCTCTCTCTCTCTCTTTTTGCTTTCTCCCTCCTTCCCCCTCTTCCATCGCTCTCTCCCTGCTTCTTTCATTCTCATCTTTCTTTTTCCCCCTCCTCCCTCTTTTTCACTATCCCGCACTGCCAAGCCTTCCCCCCACTTTCTCCCCTCATCCCACACCCAAATGCCCTGTAATCAAACAGCGGCAAGCGGACATTGAGAGGGAATAAAGCTGCGTCCACCTGCAATAGAAAAGGGGAAGCCGTCTGGTCCAGTCGCACGCCACATCAAGGGACTTCGCTGGAGCAGGTGTGAGATGTAGATATTTATTTGACAGATTTGCTAGACCGCCCTTCGAACGCAAATGGCCAAGACGGCGATTTACAATAAAAATAATGCTGAAAAAGAAAGAAAAGGAGCAGCAAGTGGGGAGAGGGGAGAGCGGGACACGCTGTCAGGTTCCCTAGGTAGCCAGTGAAAGCTTTCAGGGCACATTTACATTTGGGAAAGGAAGTCTCTTGTCCTAAACAGAACAGCAGAAAGTTCCAGAAGGATGGACCTAAGTACAGGGCAATTTCTAAGTGAGTACATGGAGGGAAGGGCCTGAGAGGAAGGCAGGGCATGCTGAGGGTTCAAAGGAAATCATTTAGCATTTTTAGAATTTGGTTTTAAGCTCAAGTGAGACACAGTTCGGGTACATGAGTTATTTCCCAACCTCGGACCTTCCTCCGCCTCTCCTCTCTCTCTCCCCCCTTTCCCCTTCCCTGTCTCCCAGAGCCAAATTCAGGACACTTTCCTGGCCTCAGACTTTATTAATGTGTTGTCAAAGGAATGCAGAAAGTGATCGTTTTATAAGTCCCTGCCGTGGTGAAAAGTATGTGCTCACTTTTCACTTTGCGGGCTTCAGTGGATTGTCAAAGTGAGAGTATGGGTTTAGTTTTTGGTTGAAAATGATTTCCCCTACCCAAGTTACCTGCACTCATCTGCACCTACTAAACTGCGCTGCTATTTTTCAGAGGAAAATCAGGCGGGTATGTTTTATGAAGATTCAGAAGTGCGAACCCCGTCCCCGGAACACCCGTACTCACTGCGCAGAATGGTGGGGTGCGCACTTTCACCTGCTTTCAGAAGCCCATTTCTGCAACTAATGCACTGTTTCACCCGGGGAAATGGTTTCAAAGCAGCTCAAGGAAAAGAAGAAATGAGATAGAACATAGCACAGCTAATTCCCAGGTTCTGCTGCTGGTTTGGATTCTTTCTCTCTGCCTGTCTCTTCGTCTCTCCCCTGTTCAGAAGCATTTTTTGCACCTTCCCTTTCCTCCTTGTCTGCCGCAAACCTCAGACCGACAGTCTGTGGGAAATATTCCCAGAGTAAAGCATAAGACTTGCTCCGCAGAGGATGCACTCTCCCCCTTTCTTTGTCTCCAGACTCTCTTGCTTTGGGCGGTATTGATTTTGTGCATCCTTGTTCACCCTCCCTCCGTGCCCCTCACCTTTATTACAGTTTTCTTTTAGTTTATTTCATATTTCATGTTTTTTGTTTTTTTTTTAAATCGGCACTCAGGAGAAAACGTTTCCAGCTCACATCCCAGGACTCAGAAAACTCTTCCAAACCCTGCTGTTCTTGCTTTAAATTCACTTTGACTTTAGGTCTGTCTCTCTGTCTGCCCACTATGGCTCAGCATTCGGGTTTCAGTCTACATTTCTAGACAACCTTTCCAATTTTAGCTCAAGGATCTTTGAACAAACAGCCAAACATACCAGAGGGACCCGGAAAGGCTTCTGAGAACTGCCAGGAACAAACAGCAGAGATGAAGGGAGAGGGGGAAGCCTGTGCGTTCACGAGGACGCCTTCGTGTGGTTGAAAGTTTGCAAATGTGCGGGTGTCTGCGGCATGTATCTCAATGTGTGTCTCTGCGTAACTGAGTGTGTGAAAGCCGCCTTGTATGTGTGTGAGCCACTGTGCGGCTTTGCAACTTTGTGCATGTGGTTGTATGTGGAGGTTTTCAGACTTTTCTACTTCTTTATGTTGCTACCAGGGAGCCCAGGAACCGGCAGTGTTGCAGCTGTCAATGTCTGAAGGACCAGAGCCTGAGACTGGGCCCCTCTCACTGGATGCCGAGAGACCAGGCAATTCCTCCATCCAGGATGGCCAAACTGCAGTCTAACAAACTCTAGAAACACAAGGCTGCAAACAGGATCTGGACACAGAATAAACGAAGATGAGAGCTGGGAAGTCCTCTCTAAGATCCCAGAAAGCTAAGTGCGAACCCCCTCCCAGCCTTTAGAGAAACTGTCAAGTCAAAGAATTATTAGAAGCAAAAAATCTGGAAACCATGTGAGAGAAACGTGTTCATTTCCTTCGCCTTCTGCAGCACAGACACATGTGCACCACGGACGGTGAACAGTAAGGTAAGAGGAGAAGGGGAAAGAGGGGCAGGGTGGAAAAACAAATAGAAGCAATTTATCTTCAAATATAATTTTGTCATAATAACGGATTCCTCCTCCCCCCCCCCCCCCCCCCACAGCCTGGTTCCAGGACTGCCATAACCAGCAGGGAAGGCAGAAAACATTCCCTGCCAGGTTGGAAGCAAGGAAGGGCTCAGGCCCAAAGCTTCAAACTTTTTCCCACTCCTTTCTCCGGCCTTTCTTCAGCCAAGATGCAAATCTTACCCGCCACACCCCTCCTAATGATGCACTACTGACTTCACATCAAAGTGGGGGAGGTCTCATCATCATGACACCACGCTCCTCCACAAAAATAATTTAACAAGGGACTCCCACGTACCCGGTCTCCCTTCCCGCCCCAGCTCGCTTTGCTCCGAAGGAAGGAGGGATGCAAACAAAAAAGAGAAAAGTTAAAAAAGAAAAACAACAAGGAAAGAGAGTAAAATATATAAATGCAAAGAGATAGTATGGAACATAAATCAACCCACGGAAAATGCTTACGGACCTACCGGGAGTGTGGACAAAATAGGCCAGGTAGAGGTCCAGCTCCTTGATAGAGACCCCGATGTGGTGGGGCTGGACACAGAGGCCCGGGTTGGAGCACTGTGGCGACTTGTAGAGCCGCTCTCCATCAGTACTTTCCAAGGGGATCCCTTTGAACAAGATGACCATCACCAAGTCCAGCCGCCAGACCTTGTCGGCTTGCCGCAGACAGTCTATCCTCCTGATCTTGCCCTTCTGGTCGGGATTGGAGAGGACGCAGCAAGGCACCTTCTTGCCGGTGATGGTCAACACAAAGTCCTCTCGGAACTCAGGCCGAATGTCTTTGCGGAGTTTGGCCAGCAGACGAGACGCCCACTTCTGTTTGATCTCAGGCTTCTCCCCTAGCAGTTCATCCTTGACGGCTCGCTCCTCATCCTTCGACATCCTCTTCTCATGCTTCTTGAAATACTTCCGCTTGCGGGCCTGTAGGTTGAACCATGTATAGGAGAAGGCCCGGACGTGAGGGAGCAGGGCCTCGATGAAGGGGTGAAATTCATCCTAGTCAGGAGGAGAAATATGTTAATAACCACTGAATCAGGAGAGGGCAGAGAGCATGAATAGAGAAAGTAAATCCCACCCCAACCAACAACAACAAAAATAACAAAAAAGGAGGGTGAGGAGGGGAAGGTGAGAGGCTGCTTTAATTTAAAAAATTATGAAATAAAACCAAATTGTGTCTGTCTCCCCCACACAAAGCTCTCAGACACTGTCGCCCTGACTTGGCACAGTCCGGTCTTGGAACCTCATATGATAATTTCTCCTCCCCAATTCTCCATAATTATTAAACTTAAAAATGAAAGAGATCTTTTAAAATACATATTCATCATGAGAAGATATTTTTTAGAAATCTTAGAAATTAGAAATCTTTTTTTGGGGGGGGGCTACTCTCCCCCTTTTATTTCTACAAAATAATTTCATAAATCATTTTAGAATAACAATTATATATATATATATGTATACACACACACAAATATATATATATATATATTCATAGTTACCATTCCTTTAGTTCATCACAGGCTCTATAGCACCCTTGCTCCAAAACTGTGCACTGAGAAAGAGCTTTGTGTGAGCAGGAAGGAGGTCAAAGTCCCACCTCCCCAAAAACACCCCCCACCCCAGCAACAGAGGGAGATGAGAGAGGGGTAAGCTGAAAACCAGATCTGTAAAAAGGTGTCTTTGCTTGTAGCTAGGGGGAGGGCTGTCAGATCACTTTCTTCTGGGGCACGGGAGCATGGAAATGTAGGGTGGCAGGGGGGCTGTTAAAAAAAGAGAGAGAAGAGAGGGGAACAGCCTGCTGCCCCGAATTGTGCCAGGCAAAGCGTCAACAAGAAACCAGGAAGGGGAAAGAGAGCAGGAAACATAATGAAAGCAAAAAAAAAAATTCTATTCATTCAAAAATTCTAAAATAAAATAAAATAAAATATAAACCCATAAATCGGGGGAAACATTTGGGAAGGGAGGATACAATGATCGGCACCTGCTGCCACTGCTGGGCACCCACCCCAAAAAAGAAAGTGCAGCTTCCCCCTCTCCCAGAATTAATTTTTTGTGGAAGGGATTTTTGATGGTTGGAGGGAGGTGGATCCGCGCACAGTTAAAAAGAAGAAAGGGGGAAGGAAATATAATCTAAGATAAAAAATGAAAAAATGCTGAAGTATTTTGGGGAGGTATCAGGCTGGCTGAGAAGGCCAGAAGAGGGAATGAGCAGAGGCCGCAGAGAACTGAAGCAAACACAAAAACTTCGCTGTCCTCCACTCGCCTGTCTGCGAGGGATTGCATAACACAATATTTTTTTTCCCGAAAAAATTAAGAAATAATAATAATAAAGGCTGGGCCAGGGTGTGGGAGGGGTTGAGTGGAGGGGTCAAAGGCGGCAAACAGATTTGTAGCTTGGAAGCTGAGCGGTGCCCGTTGGTAAAAATACACTGTGCGTTTGCCTCTCCCAAAATAAAAAACTCTCTCTCTCTCTCTGTCGCCGGTTCTCTTTTTCCTTTTGACGCTCTGCTTTCTCTCTCTCTTCCCTCCCCCCTCCACCCCTACTCTGAACCAACCAGCCACCCACCCTCCCTCCCTCCCTCAGTTCCGTGCCTGGTGCTAGTGCCAGGCAAATGTGAGTGGAACCACCTATTTGGCAAAGACACAGTCAGAAGGCAGCCAATGACTGCCTGAAAGGGGGGGGGGGAGGCGTGGGGGGGGGGGTGCCGAGGGAGGGAGGAAGAGGGGAGCGGAGAGAGAGAAAGAAGGAAGGAGTGACAATATGGAAACCCAGCGGCGGCTTCACATGGGGGGAGGGCATAGCAAAGAGCGGCCCTACCTGTCATTTTAAAAATTTTTCTTTCATTTCATTTGCATTTATTACTTAAAATTATTTGACTGTGCCACTGTCTAAAGTTGGCATCTTGTGCCAAGCAGGGACAAAAACCTGAAACAATCCTCCCCAAAACCAAAACCATTCTCCAGTCCAAGGCCCTCGGCTATTAGCAGCTGCCAGGCACTCCCTGTCTCCCATTTTTACAGGTCTAAAAGCGAAAAAAGAGAAACATTAAAGAAATCGTTCCATTGGGTCCTTTTACTTTATTGCTTCATTTTCAACCTCCTCGAGCAGGGAGGCCCCCAAAGAAGAGTAGATGGAAACCACTCTCCCCACACCGAGGAATAACACAGGACTCCAAACACCCTGAAGATTCAGAAAAGACGGCTTAGACGTGGTGCGGGAAATGTTATTTTTAAAATGAAATTGCGGAGACACACTGACACAATCACACACAGGGACACATATATTGAAAGGATCTTACGTAGGTCACACACGCATGTAGGGACACGCTTGCCCACGCCTGAACTATACGGACTATGGAGGTGGTTCTTTTCCAATCTGACTATTGGGCTTCGTTATTTAGAGAAAAAAAAATGTAACATTTTGTCCAGACTGAAATATTCTTGTGGCTCTCCGCTACCACCTCGGCCACTCGCCCACAAATTCCCCCCATCCCTCTCTTCTCTTCTCTCTGCTACGTTTCCTGATTTTTCACATTTTTTTGTTTCGTCTCATCTCTGTTCGCCTTGTCTCTTTCTCTCGTGGTCTCCCTCACTCATTCTCCTCTCTCCACTGCTTGCCCTCTTCTCCCCCCATCTTCCCAAATATCCATATAAATGTCGCTTCTCTCTTCGTTCTCAGCCCCTTTTATGTCAAGCAAGATATTTAAATAATCAATCTGGAGAAAGAAAGAAACAAAAAGAAATGAAAATTAGCCATTTCTATTTCAAACGTTTTACATTTTTCACCTTATCCTCTCCCAGAAGAAGCGAGAGCAGGAACTGACTGTTTCTATTCAGAGCAAGGATATGAGTGCATGGGGGCATGAGGGGGGCTACCTACGAAAGACAAAAATACACGTCTACCTGCCAAATAAAGGCATATCTTCCATAAGAAGGTACGGCGGGGGAGACAGAGTCAGTCAGGAGGTTCTCACAAAGACCCAGTCCATCCACCCCAGGCACTGACTAATAAGCCCCAGCTCTTGGTGCCTTAGGGCGACTCTGGAACCCACCGTTGTTTCTCACCTCCGCTATTTTTACGTAATCTGGAATCGGAAGAGATCACAAGAGGAGTCGCCCTCAGAGACACATATTCAGGTCTGGAAATGGACGTCGAAAATCATTTAATGATTGCATAAACAGGTATAAGGTCAGTGAAGACATATTAAGCCACTTAACCCTCCGTAGCCCATGTTCCCTGTAAAATAGTTATCTCCAAGTTATAATGCCCTGTTCAATGTAATTTCAGTCTGTTCAATGTAAACCGCACTGATGCAGAATAGCGCGGTATATAAGAGAATGTAATAAATAAATACATAAAATATTACCAAAAGGCCCATTCGGAAAACGAAGAGCATCACTTAGGGCTTTGAACACATGCCAGGGCTATTGGCCTTACACAGGTAAGCAGGCTCTGAAATTCACGTTTCTGGTATTTTAATTGCCAGTCGAGCTTCTCACCATCACAATGCAGCTATTCTAACTGGTCAGCTCACCTTTTACTAGTCCTTCCCCACCTTAGACTTCATCTCCTGTACTACCCCCCCCCCTCCCCCGCAGATATAAGACTGGAAACCTCCACTAAAGACCTTTTCTTCTGAAGTGCTCCTTCTGAGCTAATCCAGTGCGGCCTGGGTCAGGCTTCATTCCTGCCCTCCCTCTGCTAGTGAATTCCCTTTTGTCTCCTTAGTTGTAATTTTTCTCTTCCTTGTTCGTTAATGTCATTGACTGTATGCTGTAACTGTTTCCCTGACTTTTAAAGAATTGTAAACTGCATAGATTTCAGGAGATATTAAATACATGTGAAATGTTTTCAATACTCGCCAAGCTGTCCTTTCAAACCAAGGCCCGACCACGGTTACATGTGACTGGAAGCAGGTGGAAATGTTCTGACGCGTACCATGTATTTCTGCTTCAGAATGCGGAATACGTGGACACTGTCGAGGTTCAGCCGAAGCACACCCAGACACAGCCCCTTGAAATTTGTGTGAGCCTTGGCCAAGTCTTTTAAAGTTAAACTGAAGACCCCATTTAGTCATGGAGGCTTTGGAGGGGGAGGGGAATTATGAAATGTAATAGGATTCATTTTAATGATTTAATGTATCTATGTGGTTTTATTGAATTGTATACTCTGCTAAGAGGGTCTAGATTATGTGGTATCAAAGTGCGGTGAAATAAAGAACTGTTCTGAAATCATTACATGAGCATGCAAGCCAACTCACACATGTAATGGGCTCTCTTTTGATGCGTAAACCTTCTACAAGAGATCAGTGTGTCCCAGATCTGCCCCACGCTCTTCCCTCACCACATACACACCTTCAGGGAAGCCCACACTACACACCCAAGACCCCATACACAGTCTCCCACAGGTCTCCTCCCGCAGCTATACAGCTCTCTTCTGAGACTAGTTACCAGGGTTATTCACCAATCTGCTGTGTGAGCTACATCCTGAAGCCCTCATCGTTCTCAGCGTCTCACCATCTTCCACCTGTGTGTCGAATTGCGGCAGCCTCATCTCTGCCCATACTTTAAATGGATAGGCAGAGAGATGGATGGATGGAACGGGGGTTAAAGGCATTTATCCCTGACAACTTGCACTGGATCCAGGCAAGAATCCGTGGCCCGCTAGTGTTAACCAGCCACTGACCCACCAGCACAATACTGTCAGCTGTTCATCAGGCAATGCTATATTATAAGTCATTGATCTGCACAAGCTATATAATGATCCAGTGACATGTTCGTCTTCACTACAGTGCAGTCCACTGGACAGGTCTATTGTTCACATAATAGTAGCTTGACCAAGCCTTCCTTAACAGGCTTTGAAAAGGCAGAAGAGTTGGGGGTGCAACTTCAGGGTCAACATGTGCAACCCTAAACCAGGCCACCTACGTGTTGCTTATACGCCTTCTCTCAGTGCCCGCCGCCTTCCATTGCCAGGGATGGATCTCACCCATTACAGCATAGCAGCAGTCCTAATTTGGTCTGAATGTCTCACCTAGCTTCACACCTCTGACACATTTCAGAATAAATTCCTTCCCCTTCCCCCTCCCCTCCCAAAAAAGAGAAAAAAACTCGTCAGCACTATAAGAAAAACTAGCTTCATTGTGAGAATCAAATCATTTTCTGCAAACATAACAATTCCCACCCAGCCCCCCTCTAATTCTATTACATTCTCTTTTGGGTTCTGACTGAAGAAAAGCCTTCTCCATCTGGCAGGGGGGGACGGGACATTGAGAAATCAGATTCAGAGCAGGGAAGAAACTGCACATGCTAGAACAAACACCCAGAGAAGAGGATAACCTTCCGGCACTGGCACTTTTTTTTTTTTTAAATTTTTATGTTTTGCCGTGCAGAAAGGGATGAGGAGCACAGAGGGCTGTATTTTATTCTGATATTAGCTTCTCTGGCTCTGTCACTGCCATTCTGAATGTGACTTTAGAGCAAGTCATTTTATCCCCTTGTGGCTTAATTAATCCATTCATTTTTGTCTAAATCTTCAGCTGAATACAATCTGCTAAATTTGTGGCCGAAAATTCTCCCTCTGTTTTGCCAGCATCTTTGGGCCTCGAGTTTTACATTACCTCTTTGTACCACCAGAGTTTTCCAACTAAATTAAGCCAAAGTCTGCAGTGACCGGCTAATTCTGGTTCTGGTCATGCTTTTGAATCCTCCCTTTTCTAATCAGCTAAAGTCATGTATCCCTTTGAATCTGGACTGCAAATGTGGTCAGTCACTGAGGGGAACTGTTTCTAAGTCAGAACTTTACCCAAATATCTTCCTTCCCATCCCTCTCTACACAGCCTGCCATATACCAACCTCCCCTCCCCAGGCAGCAGCCCCTTTATACTACCCCTCCCACCCACCCCATGCACAGATGCTAGCAGAAGTTAAAATCACTTGTGAAAAGTTGCCTGGGAAAACTGTTTCAGGTACTGAATTCATTTCCTGGGTGCAAATGTCTCCCACCAGCTTTTTCATGCAATGAAATTCTTTTTATTTGGCTTCCAAAATTGTGCAGAAAACTGGCCCACAGAAGTACTGCCCCACCCCGCCTCCACCTCCTTTCTGCACAAACTCAGATAGAAGCCACGGTCTGAACTGGCTCCCTACCAATGTTCCCTCTAATTTTCTGTAGGCTATGTGCGCATAAAATATCAGCTGTGTGCAGCTTTTGAAGGAAGGTTAAATTTTTATGTGCCACATAACGACACTCGGAGTTATATACTTTAAAATTTGACTACACGTCAGAATACAGTATGTACACCACATTGATTATAATCAAATTAAATGAAAATAGACGATTACTAAATGAAGCGGGAAATTTCTAGTAATTACAATCATAACTTTAAAATTTTAAGACGTCTGTGTTATTTTCTATCAGAATCAGAGCCGTAATTTTTGTGCGCTCTGTTGTAAAGTATGTGCGCTCGTTCGGCGAGCTGTGTGCGTGCGCACACGCGCACAGCTTAGAGGGAACAGTGCTCTCTACCCTCTCTATTTCTGCCTTATCCCAGTGACTGCATGCTGCACCTCACCTATAGACTGAGACTGGGAGAGTGTCACGGGCCTGATGCACCCAGGGGTATAACTTCCCTTCCCACTCTCCAAAATCTCCACACTGATTCAATGTAAAACCTGTGGTGCCTCAGTCTGGAGAGTCTCTGTCCCCCCTCTTCTGCCCATCACTTCATCCGTCTATACCCCTCCGTCTACCTCTGTCTGTCTGTCTTGGGAGATGGAAGAGGGAGAGGATAAGAGTTTGTTGATGTTTTTCAAGACTCTTGAGGCATCTCTACTCCTTACTCGACTTCTTTGTTACATCCTTATCCGATTACATCTTGTTTAGAGAATACTTTAATCATTCCATGTTTAAAATGGGGTAGGAAATAAGGGTTTCTTCAACATATGTATTTATTTGGGAAGCATTAGCATTGCAGAAACAAACATGGATCACAGACTTCAGAAATGGAACCCAAAAAGGGGGAGGGAGGTGGGATCGCACGACTGAGAGAAGGGGCAACAGGCCAAATGTCAAATGCCTGAATGATTTGTGCGCTCTTTCAGAGGTAAAGGGGTTTTTGTATGAATTTAAACCTTGTAATAACTAAAGCTTTTTGGTGTATTCTCCTGTATTCATTTAAATATTTTTAATGTAATTTGTTACTGTATTTCATTGTGATTATATTCTGTTGCTAATATTTATATGATTCATTGTAACCTGCCTTGAGTTTGGTAGGATAGAAGAATTTCAAATAAGACATAAATAGAATTTATGATATTGAAAGCTTATCACCATTGTACAGTGTAGCTCATGCCCAGTAGCGTTATACAATGATACGTATTCCTGTTACCTCTGGACCTTGTTCGGAAAGCATTTTTTACCTTTCTGTGCTCATGGGGGAAAGACCCTCTGTGTCCTTTCCTTTCTTGTCTGTAAATACTTTAAAATCTTTATTAATAAAATAATTGTTCAACCTCAAAGTCTCTCTCTCCCTCTGAAGGTCTTTATTAAACGTAATTAACATTGAGCAAAGAACTAAAATTCCACTCCTTATTCCTCAACAGACCACTGTTCAACAAATTCTCTCTAGCGTGAAAGCCCCTTAACCCAAAACATCTCCAGCACCAAAGAGTTCCCCAGTATCTTTCTCTCTCTCTTTTAGTTGCTCTTTAAAAAATTATAAAAATGGGAAAAAGTGTTTTTTTTAGAAAAAACAATAAAGGCTGAAAAACAAACCTTCTCTTCTGGTTTTAACTGTCTTCTTTCTGTGAGAAGCCTGGAGTGATCTGGGATTAATTCTTTCTTGTGGTAGTAGTGACAAGGGTCAACAGACAAACTGTAGGTGTAGCCTTTTTATTGGATTAACTTAATGTATCTTTGACAAGCTTTTGAGATTGGGCAGTGGTGAAATTCTTACTCAGGGCAATGTTGGCGAAACACTAAATGCCACCAAGATTTGCTTTCTTTCCAAAGAAAACGCTGAGATGAAGAGGGGAGAGGCATACCCAGGGCTGACTTTACCCTAGGGCCTAGACAGAAGTACCTGATGTGACATTTTTTTAAATACTGGAAACAATATGTGTCTTTTTTTCCTGTAAATAGATTTTTTATTTTGCATATTTCCAGTGTGGTATTATTGTTTATGTTCAACTCTGTTTATTGAATGAGCAAACAACACACTCCCCAACTGTGGACACTCTTACTGATATCGAGAGTCAACACACAAAACAATAACACGATTTTTCTTCTTTTACCCCTTTCCATTCAACCCCCTCCCCCTCTATAATTGTACACTTTGTGAGAATTGGAGCTTCATGTTAAATAAATAACACAAAAGAGAGGAAGTGCTAAGTATACACAAAGAGGGCGCCATTCTGACTGAAGTAACAAAGACAGAAGAACCCAGCGCACCTACCCCCAGGGGATACACCGGGGATAAACCAAGATCAAGAAGGGGGAGGATAAGCAAAACCCCAGTCTACCCCTCAAAACCACAGCCCCCACTGCATCAGATAACAAACACTTTGTCAGTGCCACCCCCGCACCTATCTAGAGGGCCACCCTGAACCCCCCCTCCACACCCTCCATTCCTCACCTCCCCCCCCCTACCCTCCCAGCTGTGCAAGGGGAACTGCTCCAGCAACAGGCCCTCTACCTAGTCCAATGGAGATCACTCAACCCATTGGTTCAGGACATGGCTTTGAACCCTTGGGGACAGAATCTGAATGTACAGACCCCACACCTCCAGAAAAGAATGCCAACTACGCCCGCTACCTCTCGCCTCTCATGCTCAAACAACAGGATTCGATGGAGTGCGCTCCTCCAGTGTCAAATGGATGGACCAGATGAGGACAACTAGACAAACCCTATACTCTTCTGAGCCAGCAGCAGATATACAAATCCATCACTGCGCCCCTGAGCTCCATGCGCCCCAGTCTTCATCCACATCCCACACTCCCATAAAGGCCGACACCCACCCCCAGTAGCGAGAAACCACTGGGAAGGTCCAGAACATGTGCCCTAGTACAGCACACAGTTCGGTGCATTTCTGGCAGCACGCAGACTCCACCAGTCCTGCCCGATAGCTTTGATTGTGTGCAAAACAGACCTTCCTCAATGCTAATAAAATGGAAGAATAGAACCAGGCTCCTTGTGACCATGGGCAAATCACTTTATCCCCTCTTGCCTAGGTACAAGCTTAGACTGCAAGCTCTCTGGCAAAGGGGCCTGCCTACTGTACCTGAAGTGAACATTTGGGTTTGGAAGGGAAGGTCACTGAATCGAAAATCCAAGCACTGGGCTACAATCTGGGGAGATTTCCGTGTTAACACACAGGAAGGAGCCCAGTTCAACCTTTTGTTTATGTATTTCCAGGAAACTGGGGAAGGGGCGGGAGGAAATATCTGTTCAGTTCCTGAAATAATTTTGCCATTTGGGCTGTTTTCTCATAAGACATGATGCTCCCCATCACATATGTAATTTGTATGTGGTTGAAAAGAGGGGCATAGAAAGGGGAGGGGGGAGACTTGAGCCAGTCTCTGCATGCTCGAGTGAGAAGACAAACAGGGAACAGGCTAGCAGGGTTTCCGCTATAATAGTTTGGTTGGCTGTTGGAGCTTTGAATGTAAGTAAGTGAGTTGCAGTGTTATGTGTGTGAGAGTCAGGCGGGGGGGGGGGGGGGGGAGCAGCGTGCACGGTCCAGGGAAAGACTGAAATCAAATAAATGAGACAGACGTACAGACAGATACTGGATGATGACATAGAAAGAAACTGTCTACACTACAGTCTATGTGCGTGCAAGAGGTGGGACGTGGTTTGGTGGATGGATAGACTTACTGCAGTGTACACAGACCTGTGCCTGACAGAGGGCTTCTCTGTAAGCTCTGCCTGAATTTGAGTCCCCTTCAGGGAGACATTCTGGGGTCCACCCTCTTCCCCATCGCTTCTGGGGTCCACCCTCTTCCCCATCGCTTCTGGGATGTGAGTCTTTCATAGCCCAGCATCACCACTGGCCAGAGGGCACTCACAGCCCTTCCCCTAGTCAATCCCACCCAGTGCCCATTAGATACCCATTCCCAGGCAGTCCTAACCCTAAACCAAATGAGGAGCAGCCTAGTGGTTAAAACAATCAGCAGGGAAACCGGAGTTCAAATCCCACCGACACTTTCCACTACTGGGCAAGTCACTTAAGCCTCTCTAGCCTCAGGTATGAACTTAGCAGCTCGTTCATTAATAGAATTTAACAAATGTTAAATAATGCTGGTCCCTTTATTGTCAATGGGGCCTGATTACAGAGCACATAACTCATTAATGCCCCCAAATTGTAGGGACCTGTCTACTGAGCCAGAAGTTCATATTTCGAAAGGGAAGTAACAACAAAAATCCCACATACACTATTTCTCCTGTAGCCCTAACCCCCACCATCACCTCTCTCCTTTCCTTTCACAATCAACAGCTGAGTGCAGAACAACAATATGCCAATTTTCTCAGTGGATTAAGGTGAATAGTAGAGTACCCCAGGGATCTATGCTGGGCCCACTGCTTTTTAACATATTTATAAATGACCTGGAAATGGGAAGAACGAGTGAGGAGATGAAATTTGCAGATGAGACAAAATTATTCAAAGTTGTTAAATCACCAAAGGATTGTGAAAAACTAGCAAGAGGACCTTGAGAAATTGGGAGATTGGGCATCCAAGTGGCAGATGAAGTAAAGGGGTTTATTTTGGAAGCCCTCTTTCTGCTTTGGAGGCCTGAAAAGTCACAGAGACATCCCCAGAGCCATTTTAGAAGCTGGGTCTGTGGACATCCCCAGCACTAGGTGGTCCAAGTTGCAATAGTGGCATAGTGGGGGCATGGCCAGGTCATTCACAAGAATTGGATGTCCTCGCCCAATTTCAGAAACACCCTGGATATCCCAAGCCACGTCAAATGTTATACCTGCTCCAAGTACAAACAGGCATCTGAAAAGTGCTCGTTTTGTCAAGCAAACGTGTGGAGAAGGAGGTACATTCGTATCCCCTTTATTTTAAAATTTGTCAAGGAACACTGATGGGGAATAGAGGCTCATGTTTTTGTTTTGCCATGCCACTGGATGCCCCTGTATGCGACCTTGTTTGAAATAGACATCCTCTCCCCAAGGTTTCATAGCGGGAACATCTATATGAATGCTGACACGGGCTTTCATGTCGGGCCGAAACATAGACGTCCCTGGCCTGGACGTCCCAGGCTGCACTTTGACACCCTTTCTAAAATGCCACTTCACACGTGGACAAGCTCAAAGTTAGGCACTTAGGGAAGAACAACCCAATCTATGGTTACACGATGCAAGTTTCCACATTAGAAACCTCCGTCCAGGGAAAGGATTTAGGCGTCATCATGGATAATACGTTGAAACCTTCTGCCCAGTGTATGGCGGCGGCCAAGAGAGCAAATAGAATGCTGGGAATCAAACCTCCCCTCAAGTATTCCATATATATATATTCATAGATAACTTGTATATAGTTTTTCACACTGTTCGGTATTATACCACATTATTTGTTCTATATTTCATGATATTCCTTGTAAATAAGTTCTGTTATATTTCATTGTTCCATGTAAAACAAACTTGATTTGTAAATTATTGTTACCTGTAAACCGCAACTGAACTTTGGAAGATGCGGTATATAAATGTGAATTAAATAAATAAAATAAATAAATAAATAAGGAAAGGAATGGAGAATAGAACAAAGGATGACATCATAATGCCTCTGTATCGCTCCATGGTGCACCTTGAATATCGTGTGCAATTTTGGTCATCATATCTTAAAAAGGATATAGTGGAATTAGAAAAGGTACAGAGAAGAGCCACCAAAATGGTAGAGAGGATGGAAGAATACCCCTATGAGGAGAGGCTTAAAAGGTTAGGGCTCTTCAACTTAACTTCAATAAGGCTCCGTACCCATGTAAGTCAGACGAATCACCAATCTATGCATTATACCTCTGTGCACCTTCTCCTCAATATCACCTTGTAATATATACACAACCACATATCATAGGTTAATTCTCATAAGCCAACTCTCTTCCTATTATTAAAAATCTTCGTTCCATGTTAATATTCAATGTTAAATTGTTCTATGTAAACCACATTGACTTTTGGAAATGCAGTGTATAAAACATGCTAAATAAATAAAATATAACTTGGAAAAGAGACGGCTGAGGGGAGGTATGATAGAGGTCTATAAAATAATGAATGGAGTGGAACGGCTAAACGTAGCTCGATTGTTTACACCATCAAAAGTAGGAAGACTAGAGGGATGAGCAATGAAGCTACAATGCAGCACATTTAAGACAAATCAGAGAAAATATTTTTTTACTCAACATGTAACCAAACTCTGGAATTCATTACCCGAGGATGTAGTAAAAGCTGTTAGTGTAGCTGGATTTAAAAGAGGTTTAGATGAGTTCCTGGAGGAAAAGTCCATAAACCATTATTAAAGTTGACTGAGAGAAATCTACTCGTTGCCCATGGGACAAGCAGCAGGAATCTGTCTAGCTTTTGGGAACCCGACAGGTACTTGTGACCTGGATTGACCACTGTTGGAAACAGGACACTGGGCTCAATGGCCTTTGGTCTGACCCAGTATGGTATCTTACGTTTATGGGTCATCATGCACCTGAGGCCTGTGCATATCCTCTGCTCCTTTACCCTACCCGCATGCTTCCCTTCTGCCCTCCCACAAAGAATTATACCAAATCTTCCAGCTTCTGTGGCGCCTGGGAAGATGCAGCTGTTCCCCAGATGTGAGGGACAGAAGGACCCCACCCATCACTGAAAGCTGTTAGGGCTCTGTGTAACAGAGCATGCAGCAGATTGCTGCTCTCCACTCCCCGGCTAGGTGGTCCCAGGACGGGATAAGGAGCCATTGAGGGTGTGCATGATAAAATCTTCCATTTCACCTTTATGTTTCCAATTCCTGCTTTCTAGTGGAAGCTAAAAGTGAAATACATTGGTTTTCATTTTTATGTTGTTTCAAATTACAAAGAACATGTAAAGATGTCATTGGTATTTTCAATGTTGTTTTAAATGACTGCACACCCCTTGTTAACTGGTTTGGTTTCCTTAGGGAAGGGCTTACTCAGGCTGGGATTCACACTCGCACACACCCTCCTCCTGGCCTCTCTGGGATACTGAAACTACAAGTCCCAGCATGCAATAGGGTAAAACCAGGACTAGCTTGGAGTCCTCCAGTCACCTCAAGCTGCGTCAGAACGGATCCCTTCCTACCCAGGCTTGGATTCCTAGCTCCACTACTCTTAAACTTTCATTATGCAACTATATGTCATCTTATACGCAGCCTTTCTCAAACCCAAATTCGACCCAAAGCAGTTTCCATCAGACAGAGGATTGTTCCTTGCAGAGAGACAGGTGTAGGGGGAAGGCGCCACCCCACCACCCCTGCTGGATCCTACAGGAAGAATGCTGGTGTGTCCTCCTTGGAAGCACTTGTGTGGTGAGAAACAGTGAGGGCAGGAGGCAGAGGACCATATGGTTTCTCCCGTTTAAACTGGGCTTGATGGGCCTATGGTCTGACCCAGTATCGCAATTCGTAACACTTTTGGGGACTCACCTAGAAGGTGACAGAGGAGGGCAAGGGGAGTCAGCCAGCCTTCTGCACGCTGCTCCATATTCAGAGAAGGCGGACAGCTCTGACGACAGAGCAATAGGGAAGCCAGGTCCACTCAAATAGGAAAGTCTGCTCCTGGTTTTGTCCACATGCATGAGGGGAGTTGTTGTTCAGTTTTATTTTTAGGAGGGGAGGGGGTGGTTGGAAATGAGAACAACAACTCCAGCATGCAACAAGGCAAATCAGATCTGGCTTAGCCTAGGCAACCTGAATAATATTTTAAGCCAGCCCTGGATTCCTGACCATCTTGTTCTGATGCATTATGGGACCCACAGCACTGATTCCAATGGATAAATTCAGGGACCACAAATACCATATTGCACTGCAAAGTCAATTTAAAACCAGAAATGGCAAAAAAATCTCACTCCTGGAACTGAGTAATTTGGCAAATCTAACAGTGACCAACCCAGGTCACACAAGGACCTGTTTTCTTGCACAGAGGGACTGGGAGGGAGAGGGCAACATTCATTTGTGAAAGGGGGCTTATGCCTCAAAACAAAGACAAAATCTCTAAATTTTATCACAGGGCTTTGTACTGATGGGGAGGGGGCAGTAGATCTGATATGTCTTTGGTCGTCTCCTTTTGCCACTTTTAAACTTCCAATTCAATTGAAAGGAAAAGAGAATTAGCTAGCATGAAGGCGGTGTGAAATGTGCCAGGGGCCCTGACGCTGGGGAGGGGGCTCTGCTGCTCCCCTTCCCTGCCTCAGGAACTGCCAAGTAGCAAACAATCGCCCCTTTCTTCACGTCTTTCTGTGATACTGCTGCCCTCGCCTTCAGAAGGGATTTTCTCTCTCTTTCTTGCAATCCGTCTGCTCGGGTGCTTCTCTTTTTTCCCTAATAAGGCTTTTTTTCCTCTACAACTTTCAGTTTAGAAGATGTGGGGAGTAGGTTGTGAGTTTTTTAATAAATCTTAATCAACTCCCCTCCCCATCGCACACACTTGCATTCTCAGATAAATACTATTCCATTGATTGCTGGATTTTTCTGAAGTTTGATCTGTGGATGGCGGAAGGCTGATTCAGAGGTCTCATGACATCATAATCTGATGAGATGACATCACAGCCTTTTGGTGAGGCAGTGATTCTGATGTCATTAGGGGGGGGATGTGAAGTGTATCTGGTGTCTTCCTTGGATATTTCCTTGTTAAAATTAGGGTTGGAAGTTTTCAAGGCAACTTTTACCTCCTCCCCGTCTCCCCCTACCTGGGACAGCAAGGAAAGGAGGGTTTCCAAAATCATAAATGATGGCAGATAAAGACCAGCGCAGTCCTTCCAGTCTGTCCATTGAGGTGGATATAGTTGTTGCAACCGCTGCTCTGTGCAGGTTACCACCTCCCCCCCCCTATTTGTTGAAATGTAAAAGTTATTTAACTTTGCTTTGATTCCCTTCTATCCTCTTGCTATGAAGAGAAGCGCTGGGCCCGGAACTTCTTGCTATAAAGGGATGTGCTGGGCCTGTCCTTTGCCTTTCTGAATTCCATCACTGTTTCTCGTTATGTCACTCATGACATCATACTGACATTAAACATGGCAAATCCATTTAGATTCAACAGAAACACAAG
The DNA here is from genome assembly GCA_033557465.1 of Ichthyophis bannanicus. NCBI lineage: Eukaryota > Metazoa > Chordata > Amphibia > Gymnophiona > Ichthyophiidae > Ichthyophis > Ichthyophis bannanicus. The sequence continues at coordinate 98,349,597 of CM066051.1, read as the reverse complement.
AAACCCCCCAGAAAGCCTCAGAAATAAGGCCGAGGGGGGGGAGACCATCACCATCTCACCTAGATGAGCCCGGTGGAGGGGGGGAATCACCAGCAGGGACTGGATGGGCCTCTTCAGGTGATCAATCTTCCCAGCAAGATGACTGGGGGTCCTGTAGGCACGCTGCTGCCAGTGGGGGGAGTGCTGCGCTACCATGGTTTTAGTCACAAGCAGCAGGCATTGCCCCTCCCCACTGGCAGCTTGGCAGGACCCCAGGGATGAGTCCAACAGCCCGAGCCTGGTGCACAAAAATTACCCCAGCCTAAAGCATGAAATTCCAGAAGGTTTTGGGCTTGCCTCAGTAAGGGGTCGTCCATGTACCTTCCACCAACTAAACCCCCACTGCCACAACAATTGAAAACAGCATGAGAGTTACTTCCTCTCCGACCCCCTCACCTCCCCGGGGGGGGTGCTACTCACTGAATGCAAGACTGCTAACAGGTTCCACATTCAATCCAGCCTTACCTTTGCCCATTGCATGCAGGGACTGGCGCTGCCAACTTACTCCAGATGTGCCCGGCAGGCTTGATCCAGTCCTGGGTTTACCCCATTGCACGCAGGGACTGGCGCTGCCAACTTACTCCAGATGCGCCCGGCAGGCTTGATCCAGTCCTGGGTTTACCCTACTGCACGCAGGGACTGGCGCTGCCAACTTACTCCAGATGCGCCCGGCAGGCTTGATCCAGTCCTGGGTTTACCCCATTGCACGCAGGGACTGGCGCTGCCAACTTACTCCAGATGCGCCCAGCAGGCTTGATCCAGTCCTGGGTTTACCCCATTGCACGCAGGGACTGGCGCTGCCAACTTACTCCAGATGCGCCCGGCAGGCTTGATCCAGTCCTGGGTTTACCCCATTGCACGCAGGGACTGGCGCTGCCAACTTACTCCAGATGCGCCCAGCAGGCTTGATCCAGTCCTGGGTTTATCCCATTGCACGCAGGGACTGGCGCTGCCAACTTACTCCAGATGCGCCCGGCAGGGACTGGCGCTGCCAACTTACTCCAGATGCGCCCGGCAGGCTTGATCCAGTCCTGGGTTTACCCCATTGCACGCAGGGACTGGCGCCGCCAACTTACTCCAGATGCGCCCAGCAGGCTTGATCCAGTCCTGGCTTTACCCCATTGCAAGCAGGAACTAGGGCTGCCAACTTACTCCAGATACACCCGGCAGGCTTGATCCAGTCCTGGGTTTACCCCATTGCACGCAGGAACTAGCGCTGCCAACTTACTCCAGATGCGCCCGGCAGGCTTGATCCAGTCCTGGGTTTACCCCACTGCACGCAGGGACTGGCGCTGCCAACTTACTCCAGATACACCCGGCAGGCTTGATCCAGTCCTGGCTTTACCCCATTGCACGCAGGAACTAGCGCTGCCAACTTACTCCAGATGCACCCGGCAGGCTTGATCCAGTCCTGGGTTTACCCCATTGCATGTAGGGACTAGCGCTGCCAACTTACTCCAGATGCGCCCGGCAGGCTTGATCCAGTCCTGGGTTTACCCCATTGCATGTAGGGACTTGTTCTGATTTCTCTACTGCAGTTCTCAAGAAAAGCAAGACTACAAGTCCCAGCATGTATTGGGGGGGGGGGATGGGGGTAAGCCCAGGACTGCATCAGCCCCACTGGGCAGATCTGGAGCCAAGTGGCAAGCCTACATAGAAAACAACCCCAAACTGCTCTTTGGAGCTAGAGGGTGGAAAAACTACATTTCCCCTTCTTGCTTACTGGCTGTTCAGCCAAGAGCATTGACCAGGGAAGGTGCCGGGAAGGGAGGGGGGTGCTACACGCCAACCTTTCCTCCTGTTGATAGATCACATGTTTGTCAAGTTGGTAATGAGGAGAGGAAGCGTGAAAAGAGCAAAGAAGCCGGGCAAGGATGATGTCAAAATATTGTGATACTTGGGTCGGGCTGTGAAAGGGACCTGCTGCTGCTACTGCAATCGCAGTCACGCATCTTAAGCAACACCACAAGAAGGGGGAGGGGAGAATCAACTGCAGCACAGGGGCTGCTCCTCCCTCCCCCCAGCTCCCACTCAAAATGCAATTTTAGAGTGGCCCATGCAGGAACCTTTTCCCACCCTATCCTGGCTTCAGGCGGACACAGGAATGATGACCCTCATCTTGTTCCAGGGGTGCACTGCAAAGAGACAAAACTTCCACTTGCTACAGGGTTGTCAGGTCCTTCCAGAAAGACGGTAAAGGATGCTCCAGCCCCGGGTTTTGCATTCAAGGAGTTGTAGGGTAAATCAGTGTGGGATGGGGCTGGGGGACAATCAAAACTACAGATCCCAAAGTGCACTGTGGCACAAAAGCAGGATTGAATTAAGCCATCAGAGTCGACCTGGCCTTAGATGGGATCCCTAGACTGCTCTCCATCACAGAGAAGTGTGGGAGCGAGCTCAGATTTTGATAATGACCTAGGAAAATACATGAGCATATGTCAGACATAGGGTAGCACCAATTGTCAAGGGTCACGCAGGCACTAGATGCACCCCATGGACAGCTGAAGAGCAGATCGTCATCGTAGCCCCATGCAGGTGTCAAACTGATGCACCTAGCCACCGAAGAGCAGAGTCTAGGAACAGGATAATAATAAACGGCTGCAGCCTTTTGTTACAATGAACAGAAAACACCCCATTAGAAATAACGCAAGTTTACGTTAGAAGCTGCCCTGCCCCCACCCTCAAACCACAAGTCTCTTCCCAACCCCTCACAACCTCTAACCAATCCTGCAAAATCTTAAAGCACAATGAACAATTAACAAGTGATCTGGAACCTGAAGGCAGGTGGGAGGAGGAGCCAGCTGTGTTGAAATACCTGGGGAAAGTTATTTTTTCCTGGGGGGGGGGGGGCTGCTGCTAGTTTGACTCTCTGGAACTAGGAGCAGAGCCAGTATCTCCTACAGCCGCCATTCCTCAGTCTTAATGGGACAAGGGTCAAAATCAAATCTCACTAATATGTAGGCAAAGTTTCAGCTAAAATTCATTTCCTGCCATGTTAGATTCCCATATTAAAATGAAAAAACAAATAAACACAGATACTATAATTGCTCAGTTTTAAGTTTCACTGCTGTTTTTCCCACTCTTGTGAGGATGCCCCTGTGTGCATATGTATTTGTGCAAACACGCACACACACAGGGGTGGATCAGGCCAAAAACCTGCTTACCTGTCTGGCCTCCCACCAAAGTAAGTTCTAATGTCTGAGAAGGAAAAGAACAAGCTGGGAGCAGAGAGTCTGGTAAGGGGCAACCCTGCAGCCTTCTGGGCCCTTCACCCACCCGGTTTACGGTCACCGAATAGGCTGGGCACTGCTAGTTCAGCCTCTGTTTCATATATGCGTCTGTATTTCAGATCTTCTTAGTGAAATGAATGGGAAAATTACAGATCCATGTATGCAATGAGGCAAAGCTAACATCGGCTCAGCCTGTCCAGGGGATCTGGGGAAACGTTCAGGAACTGACAGAGGGCTCAGCTGGTTGAATCTCTGCCATCGGCCTCACTGTGGGCACCCTCTTTTTGCAGGGAGTTGTCATGCTATTTCTAATCCTCTCTCCTTGGGTTCTCATCAGGGAACCATTAGTCTCTAGCAGCTTTTCTTAGTAGGAAGAGCAAGGCGGAGGGAAGGAGGCTGCTGTGCCTTTAAAAAGCTTGCAACGACTGCAAAAAAAACAAGTTAGCACAGAGCAGACATGGCAGGCGGCCAAGCCGTCCTCGAATAACACCAAAGTCACTGGGAGAACTTTGAGTGCAGAAAGTAAGGAAGGGAGGGGGGAGCACCACGTCCCAAACCAGGTCCTCCTCCAGAGTCAGATCTGAACAAATTACTTCAGATAAGGAGCTCAACTCAGCACAATGCCTCTACCTCTACTCTCTCGCCCTCTGATAAAGTTTCAGCCCTTGGAAAAAGTGAAAGTAGAGCTTGACATATGAAGATAAGCCCTACATGCACTGAAAATGTACCTTGTTCCTGCCCAGCAGCACTAGTTCCTCACACAGAACTCTGCCACAGCACCTCAATCCTGCTCTGCCGCAACCTGTGTATTCTACTACTGGGACCCCAACACACACACACGCACAGCTCCATCAATGCAACTGACTCCTGCCCTGCCGCACCACTGTTATCCCACTACTGGGACCTCAACACACACACATGCAAAGCTCTGCCCATGCACCTCACTCCTGCCCTGATGCACCACTGTTATCCCACTACTGGGACCTCAACACACACACATGCAAAGCTCTGCCCATGCACCTCACTCCTGCCCTGACGCACCACTGTTATCCCACTACTGGGACCTCAACACACACACATGCAAAGTTCTGCCCATGCACCTCACTCCTGCCCTGCCGCACCATTGTTATCCCACTACTGGGGCCTCAACACACACACATGCACAGCTCCACCAATGCACCTCACTCCTGCCCTGCAGCACCCCCTGCTGTTACAGTACTGAGACCCTCACACTACAGCTCTACCAGTGCTCCTCACTCCTGCATTGCACTACACTACCTCCTGCTGTTCCAGTACTGAGATTCTCACACAGAGACACATGCAGCTCCGCCAATGCACCTCACTCCTGCCCTGCCGCACCCCCTGCTGTTTCAATACAGAGACGCTCCACAGCCACACAGCTCTGCCAATGAACCTCACTCCTGCCCTGAAGCACCACTGTTATCTCAACACACACACATGCACAGCTCCACCCATGCACCTCACTCCTGCCCTGCCGCACCACTGTTATCCCACTACTGGGACCCCAACACACACACATGCACAGCTCCGCCCATGCATCTCACTCCTGCCCTGCCGCACCACTGTTATCCCACTACTGGGACCCCAACACACACACATGCACAGTTCCGCCCATGCACCTCACTCCTGCCCTGCCGCACCACTGTTATCCCACTACTGGGACCCCAACACACACACATGCACAACTCCGCCCATGCACCTCACTCCTGCCCTGACGCACCACTGTTATCCCACTACTGGGACCTCAACACACACACATGCAAAGCTCTGCCCATGCATCTCACTCCTGCCCTGCCGCACCACTGTTATCCCACTACTGGGACCCCAACACACACACATGCACAGTTCCGCCCATGCACCTCACTCCTGCCCTGCCGCACCCCCTGCTGTTTCAATACAGAGACGCTCCACAGCCACACAGCTCTGCCAATGAACCTCACTCCTGCCCTGAAGCACCACTGTTATCTCAACACACACACATGCACAGCTCCACCCATGCACCTCACTCCTGCCCTGCCGCACCACTGTTATCCCACTACTGGGACCCCAACACACACACATGCACAGCTCCGCCCATGCATCTCACTCCTGCCCTGCCGCACCACTGTTATCCCACTACTGGGACCCCAACACACACACATGCACAGTTCCGCCCATGCACCTCACTCCTGCCCTGCCGCACCACTGTTATCCCACTACTGGGACCCCAACACACACACATGCACAACTCCGCCCATGCACCTCACTCCTGCCCTGACGCACCACTGTTATCCCACTACTGGGACCTCAACACACACACATGCAAAGCTCTGCCCATGCATCTCACTCCTGCCCTGCCGCACCACTGTTATCCCACTACTGGGACCCCAACACACACACATGCACAGTTCCGCCCATGCACCTCACTCCTGCCCTGAAGCACCACTTTATTCCAGTCCCGTGAGGAATAATGGAATGGAAATGCTACTATTCTAAACCAACCAGTTCAATTAATTTTCCTTTGGCAATACAGAAATTATTTTCAATAAATAAATAGTTTCTGGAGTCCAGTGGATTGCAGGATTCAAGGCAGCATGGATTCATCAGAGGCAGATCTTGTCAGACAACTTTAATTAATTTCTTTGATTGGGGGACCAGGGAGTTGGACTGAGGGAGAACCCTAGATGTGGTGTAGTTATCTATTTATGTATTTATTTATTTAACAGGTTTTATATACCGCTTTATCATTTCAATCAAAGCGGTTTACAATGAATCTTAAACTTGGTAATGTACATTAATGTAGTTAGATTTCAGTAAAGCCTTTGACACCATTCCACACAGGCAACTTATAAATAAACAGAGCACCCTAGGGATGGCCCTTAAAGTGACTGAGTGGGTTAGAAATTGGTTGTGTGGGAGGCAGCAAAGGGTACAGGTAAATGGAGCTCACTCTGAGGAGAAGGAGGTTACCGGTGGTGTGCCCCAGGGATCTGTCATTGGTCTGATTCTTTTTAACATTTTTGTAGGTGATATTGCGGACGGGCTGTTGGGTAAGGTTTGCCTCTTTATGGGAAGGTGTATGCATTTATTTATTTATTTGACTATTTTTCTATGCTGCTTTTACATAAAACAAGGAACTGAAAACATGATATCGGATCTAGCATAGCTTGAAGAATGGTCTAGAATTTGGCAGTTAAGATTTAATGCTAAAAAATGTAGGATCATGGATTTGGACCTTGGACTGCAAAAAACCCAAGGGAGCTGTACAGTGTAGGGGATGAATTTCTTCTGTTCACAAAAGAAGAATGGGACCTGGGCGTAATTGTTTCTGATGATCTTAAGTAGCCAAACAGGTAGAAAAGGCAACGGTGAACGCTAGAAGGATGCTTGGGTGCATAGGGAGAAGAATGGCCAGCAGAAAAAGTGAGGTTATTTACCATAGCGGTGGTTCTCCATGGACAGCAGTCTGAGTCAACCATGCCTAGGTTTGTCATCCACAGGGACCAGAGTAGCTCTCCCATAGCCCAGAGGAATCCCCCTCTTTTTTGGGGGGAGGGGGGAATTCCTGTGAGCATCCTCCTTCCCCTTCCTGTTTCCTCATCCTGCTCTTCCTGCTTCAGTCTTTCCTTAGCCTGGCGGGCTCATCCGAAGGGGAAGATGGGTCGGATGGCACGACTGACTAATCCCGCTGTCCACGGAGAACCCCCATTACAGTAAGTAACCTCACTTTCTCCATGGACAAGCAGTCTGAGAAGCCACGCCTAGAGGATTCCCGAACTGAGATGAGGTGGGGTGTTCACGGAGATGTTGCTCTGTACCTCATCCCCCTCCACATCCCTGGGAATGCTGTGGTAGGATGAGTCTGTGAGGTGTTCAGACATATGATGAAAAACGTACTCAGAGACACCACACACACACATATATATATTTTTTTTTATAACGGAAATGGCCGGTGTCTGACTGAGCAATGGTAAGCACCTATTTAACCGGGCCTCGTCCACAGACCCTTCAATTCTGTCTGTCTTGCCGTTCCACTGTGTGCAGTACCACCCACCCAAAGGAGGTGGCGATGTCCAGGGGGTGGTCGAGGCAGTAGTGTTTGGTGAAAGTATGGATGGATGCCCAAGTGGCTGCACTGCAGATCTCCAGAGGGGGCGCAGCGTGCAGGTGAGACAGGGTGGATGCCATTGCCTGTAACTGGTGCACGTGTGCCCTCTCTGTTGGGTGGATGTCAGCTCATATGTAGGAGTATGCAATGCAGTCCACCAGCCATCAGGACAGCGTATGCTTCATCACAAGGGTGCCCAGTCTGTTTGGATCATATGCGAAGAACAACTGGTGGACTTTGTCCTGAAGATGTAGAGCCGGAGGGCGCAGATGCAGTCTAGCGTGTGAAGGCAACGTTCCTCCTGTGTTGTGTGTGGTTCTGGGTAGAGGCTAGGGAGCACAATCACCTGGTTGATGTAGAATGCTGAGATGACCTTCAGGAGGAACTTTGGATACATCTTAAGGATGGCCCGTCATGACAGAGCTGCATGTAGAGTGGATAGTCAACCATGGCCTGAGGTTCACTGATGCGACATGCTGAGGTGATCGCCACTAGGAAGAGGGCTTTCCATGTAAGGAATTTGAGGTGTGCCTGCTCCAGGGGTTCAAATGGGTGGCTTATCATTTGCTGTAGGACAAGATTGAGGTCCCATCCAGGTGCGGGTGGCTTCATAGACAGGTGCAGGTGGTTGAGACCATCCATTGATCATACAACCAACGGGTGCACCAAGATGGACTTTCTCCACTTTGTCATGGTATGCCGTTATGGTGCTCAAGTGAGTCCTAATTGATGATTGTTTTAGTCCCCCCTAGGAGAGGACAAGGAGGTATTGCAGCAGTGCCAGGGTGGGACAGGCAAATGGGTTTTGCTGCTCGTTGTTACACCATGTGCAGAACGTTTTCCATTTCACAGTTTAGGAGCATTGTGTTGCGGGGCACCTGGCTACCAAGAGCACTGCGACAGGTGGAGTGGTCTCAGGGTCGCTCGTTCAACATCCATGCAGTCAATGCCAGGGTTTTCACGTTGGGGTGGAGCATGCATCTGCTGTCCTGCGTGACGAGGTCTGGGCAGATTGGCAGGCGCAGGTGTTGTCTGCAGGATAGTTGTTGCAGGTATGAGAACCACGGCTTTCTCGATCAGTAGGGTGCTATGAAAATCACCATCACTCTGTCGAGTGCCACCTTTTGGAGAGCCTTGACTATGAGTGAGGTCGGCGGGAAGATGTAACAGGGTTGCAAGACCTAGTCAATCAAAAATGCATCCACAACTATCCTGCAAAAGGAAGACCATCAGGAGCAGATGGCTTGACACTTCGTATTGTCTTTGCTGGCAAAGAGGTCCATTACTACCTTTTAACTCATAGTACTACCTTTTAGCTTTCAAAAGGGAGACTATGATAAAATGAGGAAAATAGTTAAGAAAAAACTAAAAGGAGCAGTTGCAAAGGCTTACATCAAGCATGGGTGTTGCTTAAAAATACTATCTTGGAAGCCCAGACCAGCTGTATTCCACACTTTAAGAAAAGTGAAAGGAAGTCCAAAAAACTGCCAGCATGGTTTAAAGGTGAGGTCAGAGAGGCTGTTGTTGCCAAAAAAGCATCTTTCAGGAAATGGAAAAAAGAGCCAAATGACGAAAACTAGAAACAACACAAGCACTAGCAAGTCAGAAGCAAGGCATTGATAAAGCAGGCAAAGAGAGAATTTGAGAAGAAGCTTGCTGTGGAAGCAAAAATGCATAATAAAGACTTTTTCAAGTACATTCGTAGCAAAAATCCTGTGAGAGAATCAGTTAGACCATTAGATGATAGAGGGGTAAAGGGGGCACTAAGAGGGGACAAGGCCATAGCGGAGAGACTGAATGAATTCTTTGCTTTCGTCTTTACTGAGGAAGATGTAGGAATGTTACCCATGACCGAAATGGTATTTAAAGGAGATGCTATGGAAAAATTGAAAGAAATATCGATACACCAGGAAGATGTATTACAACTATTTGATAAATTGAAAAGTAGCAAATCACCTGGACTGGATGGTATACATCCAAGGGTGTTGAAAGAACTGAAATATGAGATTGCAGACCTACTATTTGTGAACTATCATTAAAATCATCTATAATACCTGAAGATTGGAGGATGGCCAAAGTAATGCCAATTTTTAAAAAGGGTTCCAGGGGTGATCCGGGAAACTACAGACCGATGAGCTTGACATCAGTACCAGGAAAAATGGTGGAAACCATCATAAAGAACAAAATTACTGAACATGTAGATAGTCATGGCTTAATGGGAGATAGCCAATATGGCTTTACCCAAGGAATATCTTGCCTTACTGATCTGTTATCTTTTTTTGAAGGTGTGAATAAACAGGTAGACAAAGGTGAGTTGGTTGATATAGTGTATTTGAACTTTCAGAAAGCCTTTGACAAGGTCCCTCACGAGAGACTTTTGGCAAAATTAAAAAGTCATGGGATAGGAGGCAGTGTACTATTGTGGATCAGGAACTGGTTAAAAGATAGAAAGCAGAGGGTAGGGCTAAATGGCCAATTTTCCCAATGGAGAACGGTGAATAGGGATCTGTGCTGGGTCCGCTGCTTTTTAACATTCATAAATGACCTGGAAATGGGAATAACGAGTGAGGTTATCAAATATGCAGATGACACAAAACTATTCAAAGTTGTTAAAACCCATGAGGATTGTGGAAAATTGCAAGAGGATCTTGATAAATTGGAAGACTGGGCATCCAAATGGCAGATGAAATTGAATATGGACAAGTGCAAAGTTATGCACCTAGGAAAAAAACCCCAAACTATAGTTACACGATGCAAGGTTCCACATTAGGAACCACCACCCAGGAAAAAGATTTAGGCGTCATCGTGAATAATGTTAAAACCCTTGGTCCAGTGTGCAGTTGCGGCCAAGAGAGCAAATAGAATGCTAGGTATCATAAGGAAAGGAATGGAGAAAAAAATAAAGGATATTATAATGCCTCTGTATCGTTCCATGGTGTGACTGCACCTTGAATATTGTGCGTAATTCTAGTCAAGGTATCTTAAAAAGGATATAGCGTTATTAGAAAAGGTACAGAGAATAGCCACCAAAATGGTAAAGGGGGTGGAAGGATACCCCTATGAAGAGAGGCTAAAACGTTTAGGGCTCTTCAGCCTTGAAAAGAGACGGCTGAGGGGAGATATGATAGAAGTCTATAAATTAATGAATGGAGTGGAACGGGTAAACGTAGATCGATTGTTTACGTCAGCAGAATATAGAAAGACTAGGGGACATGCAATGAAGCTACAGGGTAACCTATTTAAGACTAATAAAAGAAAATATTTTTTCACTCAACGTGTAATTAAACTCTGGAATTTGCTACTGGAGGATGTAGTAAAAGCTGTTAGTGTAGCCAGGTTTAAAAAAGGTTTGGAGAAGTTCCTGGAGGAAAGGTCCATAAACCATTATTAAAGTGGACCCAGAATATCCACTGCTTGCCCTAATACAAGCACTGTGGAACCTGTGTGCTTTTAGGGAAACTGCTAGGTACTTGTCACCTAGATTGGCCACTGTTGGAAATAGGATACTGGGCTTGATGGACCTTGGTCTGACCCAGTATGGCATATCTTATGTTCTTATGCAAGGGTTTTCCCTATCGCCGAAACAGGTGGAGGCGATGGAGGGCTTCAATGACCACTCGTATGGTGCAAGCTGCCTTGCTCGGGTTGTCTGTTAATGTGTTCTCATCCCCGGGTAGGTTTGCAGCCTAGAGATAAGATCCCATGGAGATGGCGAAGGTCAAGATCTGATAGGCCTCTCTGCATCGTGGGCATGAGCCCGTGCCCCCTTGCTTGTTGATGTAAAACATGGCCACTTGGTTGTCCATCTGAATGAGGATGGCTTTTCCTAGATCTATGGTTGGAAGGCCCAATGGCTCTGAGTTTGAGGAAGTTGATGTGGAGGCGTGTCTCGGCAGGGGACCAGGTTCCACTGGTGCAGAAGTCGAGCAGGTGAACACTCCCATCCGCACTTTGATGTGACGGTGGTCAGCACAGCATGATCTGTGTTTGGGGGGGCCATAGAGGCCTGCCTATGTTCAGGTTTTCTCACACTGTCCACCAGCTGAAGGATTTTCGGGTGGTGTGGTCTATGTGGATCTTGTGGTGCAGGGGGTTGCCTGTGTTTGTCCCAGGACTTTCTCAGGTGCCACTGGAGTTGGTGCATGTGGAGTCTGGCGTGTGGGATGATGTGAACTGCTGCCAATAGGTGACCCAGAAGGCATAGGAAGGTTCGTGCTGAGGTCGTGCTTGTCGTTGAGATCTGGCCAGCCAGCACGATGATCTTGTCTGCCCTTTGGGGTGGGAGGAACGCCTTGGCCTATGTGGTGTGGATCTTGGCCCCTATGAATTCCAACACTTGTATGGGGACCATCTGTGATTTTTCATTGTTGATTAGGAAGCCCATGGAATGAAGGAGAGAGGCCGTGGTTTGGATTGCTTCCCGTGCTTCCCTTTGCAAACGTGCAGCAATTAGCCAGTCATTGAGATAGGAGAAGATGCGGATTCCTATCTTGCAGAGGTGAGCTGCCACTACTGCAACACATTTCGTGAAGACTTGCGGTGCTGATGAGAGGCCATATGGGAGTGCCCTGTATTGGGAGTGCCGATGGCCTACCAAGAATCATAGGTACTTCTTTTGTGATGGGTGTAGGGAGATGTGGGTGTATGCATCCTGTAGATCTAACGATGCGTACCAGTCATTCTCGTGGATGAGGGGGAAGATGGTTCCAAGGGAGTGCATAACGAACTTCTTCAGGACATGTTTGTTGAGCCATCGGAAGTGAAGAATTGGTCACCATCCCCTTGACTTCTTCGTCACAAGGAAGTAGCGGGAGTAGAAGCCTTGATTGATCCATGTGTCGGGGACTGGTTCTATGGCTTGTATCTGAAGTAGAGACACAGTCCAAAATGTGACTAGAGTGGAAAAACAATTTTTATTTGCAAAGGCTCTTGTCAACCCGACACAGGCCGTGTTTCGCAAACCTTTGTCAGGGGTTGATCAGGTAGAATCCTATAGACATAGAAAACACAAACATTTGACACTAAAACATAATTAAAATAATGTGAAGAGAACAGAGCAATAAATATAATCCATAAAATCTCCAACCATACTTATACATTCATCATAAAAAACTAAAAAAGCTAAAACCATAATAAATATAGTGTAAAACCAATAAAAAGAAGGAAGGGAAACGTGGATACGCTATCATAAATGATAAAATAAAAACATACTATGTACATGTAACTAATGACAATCAAAATCAATGTAAACTAATAAAAGCAAACCAGAAATGTGACAAACAAGGGGTACCTCTATAGGAAGACCCATCAATGGTGGCCTTCAGAGGAAACTGTACTTGTCAAGCTAAAATGGAAAAAACCGCAGACAAATAAATAACCATAAATAACACTTATCGATAAAATATCTATGGTAAAATGCTCTGTTCTCTTCACATTATTTTAATTACGTTTTAGTGTCAAATGTTTGTGTTTTCTATGTCTATAGGATTCTACCTGATCAACCCCTGACGAAGGTTTGCGAAACACGGCCTGTGTCGGGTTGACAAGAGCCTTCGCAAATAAAAATTGTTTTTCCACTCTAGTCACGTTTTGGACTGTGTCTTTGGTGTTAACGTGATTTTTTGCCTTTGTTGTTGGACTATTTGTATCTGAAGTAGGCCATGTAACTCCCCGAGAAGATGAAGGGTCCCCTCCTTTGCTATCATGTTGGTGTGTGTGGGGTCTGGGCAGAGGTTTGTCTTGGAATCGAATGCGGAACGCACGTCAGAAGATCTCGAGGACCCAGCAGTTGGTTGAGAAGTCTGTCCAGGACTTTGTTAAGTGAGAAAGGCGGTCTCCCACTGGCACAGTCCTCAGGGTCGGATGGTCAAAAAACCTGGCAATGCCTTTATTGATGAGAAGGTTTGGGACTTCTGTTGTATTCTATCCCTCTGGCACGGCTTGTGTTAATGGGAGTTCTGATATCGCTTTTGGTTGGCTTGGCTGTGTTTGTAGGGACTGTACTTGCGCAACAGATAATACGATTTTTGGGTGCTGTGCTGTTTCAATGGTTGCTGGCAGTTTAGTCCTTTGCTGGATAAGGTTTGAAGGGTCATGCAGTCATCTTTGATGCTGTCTATCGTTTCCTTGACTTTGCTGCCGAAGAGATTGTCCCTGTGCAGGGAGCATTATGTCTTTGCACATTCCGGATGCCCAGAGCCACGCCATCCATCTGGTTGCAATCGCCAATCCTGCTATGCAGGAGGCAGTCTCCAAGGCATGGAATGATGATCGGATTAGGTGTTTTCTGCCATCTGCCATGTACAGTAGTGTAGGATCAGTGTTAGGACGTTATGGTTTCTGGGGGCAGGGAGGCTAGGGAGTTCCTTGCCTTGGTCAGTAGGATGTCATGGTACATGACTATTTGGATTTGGTGTGAGTCGACCTGGCATTCAGCATGGTGCCCTGGTACACCTTCTTTCTAATGCCATCTAGGATTCTTTGGTCTTTCCTCGGCGGGGTGTTTGAGTGTTGACGTGAGTTGTTGGCACTGACTCCACCACAGTGGCCTGGTGCGGCAGCTGGGACTTTTCAAAGTCCGGTACCAGCTGAACCTGGTATTTTACATCAAGCCTCTTGGTTGTGGCCATCACCATTGCGGGGGTCTGCCAGGTATATGGGTACCACCACCATGGTCTTTGGTGAGTCCAGATGAGGGGAAGCTATTTTGGATGTAGCCCTTAGCAGAACACAAGATCTGGTACAAGAGATAAGGGTGTTGGGGCCACTTGGCAATGGTGATCATAGTATGATCGCGTTTGATTTCATAAACAGAGGAAGGATGGTAAGGAAATGCACAGTACTACCTTTTAACTTTCAAAAGGGAGACTATGATAAAATGAGCAAAAAACCTGTGAGAGTCAGTTGGACCATTAGATGATAGAGGGGGTAAAAGGGGCACTAAGAGGGGACAAGGCCATAACGGAGAGACTGAATGAATTCTTTGCTACGGTTTTTACTGAAGAAGATGTAAGGAAGTTACCCATGGCTGAAATGGTATTTAAAGGTGATGTAGTGAAAGAATTGAAAGAAATATTGATAAACCGGGAGGATGTATTACAACTGTTTGATAAACAGAAGAGTAGCAAATCACCTTCTTTCCGAGTCCATCTCTTGGTTGTGGCCAGCGCCATTGTGGGGTTTGCCAGGTGTACAGGTACTGCCACCATGGGCTTCGATGCGTCCAGGCACTTTAAGATTCTGAGGACTTCATTTCTGGCATATGGCATGTCCTTCAGCGATAGTCCTAAATGTGCCGAGGGAGGGGGGAGCTGGGAGTGGGGGGATGCGGTAGGATCTGAGGGGATGCCTGGTGATTGTGGCGAGGTAGGTGACTGTGTTATGCTGTAGTCCCAGATGGAGTCGTCAGGATCTAGGATCTCGCCTTTCTCCTCTGTGTGAAGGGTCTCTAGTGGAGAGGGGTGGGCAAGTGCCACTGCTGTCATTGTGTGAGGTGGCCCCTGCTCTGATGTGGCGCTGGAGAGGCAGGATCTGGATCTCATGGGCATTGTGTGGTAAGGAGCTGTTGTGCCATGAATCTTCCCCAGAGCTTCATTAAATCTGCGTCCTGCCGGTGGCGTTTGGTGGGTTGTCAGGTAGGTTTTTTTTCTCTGGGGTCTGCATTTGCTCTGCCAATGCTTGTTTTGCTGCTCCATGACTCCGGCGCTTTCACGGGGTCTCCGGTGAGGAGGAGGAGGAGGAGGAGCTATAGGAATGTCTCCTGCCCCTTTTCCATGCCTCGTGGGAGGAGCTATGGCGTCGACATCGGTGGGAGGAGCAATGATGCCAGCGCCACTTGGAAAATGGTGCAAGCATTCACTGTGCTCAGTTCTGCTCCCGCAGCTTTTGGTCGTTCTCAGAAGGTTCCCTGCCTTGCCCCGGCTGGTTGATCCCGAGTACAGGGGCTCAGTCCATACTGCGGGGGCCGAAGCAGGCGTGGCGAGGCAGCGAGGATCTCTGCAGTTTCGGGGTAGGCCTCCGTGGCTACCTGAGAGGCTGCAGAATCGTTGGGGGGGAACACAAGGAGAGTGCAGTGAAAGGGGGGAGGGCGGCATTGGAAGAGAGAAAGCAGTGAGAGGAGGAGATAGCAAAGGGAGGGGGATTGGGGTGGGAGAATTAAAGAGAGGACAGTGCAGGATGGGGGGGGGGACTACAGGGCAAACAGAAAGAGAGAGAGACACACAAGGCATGAATGCCAAGCACTCAAGTAATGTTTTTAAAAACGTTATTAGTAACTAAAACCTGCAGCACTGAATAGAGGGAAGGAAAACCCTTCTGAAAGAGGAAACTGTGAAGAAGCCAGAGTAGGAACAAGGTTTGGGAAGACCCCAGAATTCCAGTGATTTCCACTTCAGAAATGGAAGAGGACGGTCAAAGGCTTGCCGTGCCTTACCAGCATCTCCGAAAAGCACCCTGAGCTCGTCCCCTGCCCTCCATCCAAAGTCACTAAAGAAATTCTGGCCTAGAGAGGACCCCTCTGTGCTTCTCCTACAGGATTCAGTGCGGGATGGGGGAAGACCGATGGGGCTGACCATTCAGTGCAGGCCCCTGCTGGAGGGCAGTGAGCAAGGTGATGATACATCCATGGGTTAAGGGGGGCTAAGCAGGCCAAATCTCAGGGTTTCTCACCCGAATACTGAACTAGAGGGACTCAAATCCAACCAATAGAGAGCTGGGCGCAAGAAAACTGGACATGTAGCATTGCTGAAAGAGAAGAAGAACTTTATTAGAAGTGTGCCCATGACACTACTCTTCCAGATCCCGACAATTCCATCAGAGACTGAGAAAGTTACAAGATATTACTGTTTGTACTGAGCGCCACCAGCCTGATTTTCAAGAACTCTGCAGCGTACCCTGACAAGTTCCCTATACATATTGTACCGCATGAACTCCAGAAGGAGGCGCTGTGTGGCACAGTGCAGGTACTGAAAGCATTAGCAGTAAATTAGAGATCATACTTCACATTCCCTGACTTACAAGCGAGGTTCATTCCTGTCACTGTACACACAAACATACCGGCAAAATTAACCCGCAATTATCACACTACTAGACCCAGAGCGTACTCACAGGAATACCACTCTATAGTGCACACCCTAAGGGCAGACCCACAGGAGTGTGTCCCAAAACAGCAGCACCCTACAGAGTACCCCATCCCCCTGGTGAAAGGATTGTATTATTGGCAGTGGGAGGGGAGATGTAAAAAACTCCTTGGGAGGACACGGAATCTGGTGCCGAATCACTCCTAAGAGAATGACCGCACGGCGTAGGCATCCAACAGGCCTTATATGACTGAGGGGGTCTTGGCTTCAAAGTCTACATGTAAACTGGATTGAAGCCCACCAGCCAAAATGGTGCTTTCCCCTTTATATGCGCGTGAGTATTACATAGCTTCTTTAAAATACCTCTCCCCTCCCAAAGGAAAAGAGTTAAACGGACAGGATGAGAAAAGGGAAGGGGACTGGGGGTATTTCCCCTTCTAAAGAGAAGACAGTGTGAGAGAGAAGGAGACTGACCAGGAGAGGAACAGCAGCTTGAGAAAGTGAGGAGGGAATTATCTCAAGGACAAGCGAAGGACTTTCTGAGCATAAAATCACTTTTGGCCTTGGATTCTCAGGAGGACGTCCATTCCTATACCAGCTCCTCGAAATGACTGTGACCCGGTACCCTCTCTTACCCCCTTTTAGCATTTTGCACACACACCCCTTTGCCTCCTCGGGTCAGCGCATGCCTCAGGCCGCCCCCCCCCCAACTACCCCATTCCCACACCCGCTGTTTTCCGTCTGCCCAGCATGAGGGAACAGTGCGGGGGCCAAAGACCCCTGAACGCCACATGTGAGGGGAGGGAGACGGGGAGAAATGCCAAGACCATCTTCCTACCTTTTCTGAAAAATGGGCCTGAATAAAAAAATAAAAAACAGGAGGTGGGGGGGGGGGGGACATCGCCGGCCATTTTTCCACCAGCAAACAAACCCTCCCTGTCTCCTGATTGGCTGCTGGGGTCCGCATTGCTGTTCTACTGCAGTCCGAGGAGAGTCCGTGCCAAACCTCAGCTGCATTTTGGAGCCTGACTTTCGGCAGACTCCCCCCCACCAGCCCCCACCACCGGCTGACTAGAGGTGCGCTCCAAAAACTTCCCAAATTAGGAACCACCTCCCCCCAAAAATTCAAAAAGCAAAATAACAAAAAGCAAACCACGTCCCCTTCTGCCCATGCCCAATGGGATTGATTGTGAAGTCCAGGCCTCCCCCATTATGCCCCCCCCCAGCCTGAGTTTCTCCTAAAAGTTTAGCTTTCTCTGTGAGCAGCAGCGGGCACAGCCTGTGGTGGAAGAGCAGACGGGCTCTGTGCCCAGAGGACGGTCTTTGGCCGCGTTCAACCCTCCCTAGAATAGTGAGAGTGGGGGGGGGGGGTCACTACTTGGAAGGGACCATCTCTCCCCTCCCCGCCTTTTTTTATACAAGAGTAGAGCAAGGGAATCCGAGCCAAGAGGAGGGGGGAGAGGGAGAGGAAAAATGAACAGTAAAATTGGGGAAAGGGAGCGGTCATTCCCAGCCAAAATATGGCTGGAAAACAGAGAAAGAAAACAAAGGAAAGAGAGGAAAATAAAACCTCTAAAGGAGCAGATAAAAGAGAACAAGAAAGTCCCAAAATAATGTACAGAGAGAAGAAGAGAAAGAGGAAAAGAAAGAAAGGCGGGAGGAAAAGTAAATGGAGAGAAGGATAAAGGAAGATAGAGGGAGGGGAAGGGGAGAGAAATGAAAAGAGAGGAAAGGTATTGAGAGGGAGAGAGACAAAAGTAAAGAAAGGAGTTAGAGGGAGAGAGAAAAGTACACAAAGTCTCAGTGGAGAGGGCAAGAGAAATGGAAAGAAAGAAAAAGAAGAGGACAAGGAAGGAAAGAGGAAGGGATTTTGAGAAAAAGAGAAGAGAATGGGATAGACGTTTTAAGCTAAATTGTACTTAAATAAGACAGAGGGAAGGTTTGACATAAAACTTGTAAAACTGTGTACATGGGATGTAAACGCGATCAGCGCGCACACGGGCACAGAAACAGACAAGGACTGAGAGGTCTGCCCAGAATCTGACCCATACTATCCCCGGTGCCATGCTGAGACCCCCGGCCCATCTGCCTCTCCTTCGCTTCTCTGCATCTATTGAGGATCGAGGGACTCCACTGTGCTCGTGGGCTGCAGCCATTGTGTGTGTGTGGGGAGGGGGGAGGGTCATAAGATGTCATTCCTATGTACATGGGGAGATTTATCTATTTATGTTAGATTTAGCTTATGACTTTTCAATGGCAGCCACTGTGTGTGTGGAGGTGTAATTTTGCACCTCTTGACCTCACAAGGACAGAAGAAGTCAAATTCTTCCTGAACTGCAAAAACGTTTAATCCAGATTCGCTGCTCTTCAGGACTGCCCTGTTTCGAGATTGTTGGGGATGGGACGGCTCTATTAGTTCCCTCCCCTCTTGCCCCCATAGTGCACAACAGTGCATGGACCTCCAGCTGTAAGTCCAGATGTGCACCATAGTGAGGGCTGAAGGAGCGTTAAATTGGGGCTGAAGCAAACCCAATGACCTGAAGACAGACTGTCAGCCGCTGGCCGGCGAAAAGAGATTCGACAAAGGGAAGAGCTACTGACAGATTTGTTGCTTTATCCCTTAATACAGATGAAACAAATTTCTTAAAAAAGACTAACTACAGAAAGCAGTTCCCAAAGCCAATCCCAGAGGTATGACAGTGTTTTGCCTGCAGAAACAGCTATTTGAGCACTTTCCACCCTGCCTTCCCGAGGGACGGGGCTGCAACAAAATGCCTATGTTGTATTTCTAAAAGTCTGCTCATTGCTCAAGCTAGAGAAAAGCCTCCACTGAGTACCTGCTGATACCTTTTCCTTGGGTAATTTTCAGAGGAAAAGCATTGTGCATCCTTCCACTTTCAAACCTGGGGCAAAGTCCGTTGGCAAAATATACCTGTAGACTTTGCAGGTATGAAAATTCCCCGCTTACTCATGAAATTGCAAAACTGTTTGGAGCAGAGGACGAAAGGTCCTCCCCCCCCCCCCCCCACACACACTTTCCATCTGGCCTTTGCTCTGTGTCATCTCCTATTGCAAAGTACACTAAGCAGTAAGATCCACAACCCTTCCTGCCTCTCCCAACTGCCCCCAGAATAACTTTGTTTTGGAAACCGCAAACCACCAGATAAAGCCAGCACTTGGGGGGGGGGGGGACAGTTTACCCCTCATCTAAAAGGGGTCCACAGAGTGGGGGCAAAGTGCTTTTTGCTAACAACCTCCCTCTCCCCTTCCCCCAAAAAATAACAGCAGATATAACTTTATAATGTTGTTATTCCAACTTTATTTCTTGGAATGTAACGAAGGGGAAATATTCACATCCCACCTTCACCAACTCCCACTGCGCCCTCTCTCCTCTCTGTCCCCAGCCCCCACTGTGCTCTCTCTCCCCACCTTCCCCAGCTACCACTACGCACTCTCACCCCTCCTTCCTAGTTCCAAATTACTTACTCTCTATCCTGCCCAATTACTTATTCTTTCTCTCTCTCACTCTTTACATTTTGTCACTCGCTCATCTCTTCATCCTTCCCAATTATTTTCTTGATGCCATTACTCTCTCTTTCACCTACCCCCACAATTATGCATGAGAATATGGCACCATGGAGTGGAGGAGTAGCCTAGTGCTTAGCACAACAGCCCTACTACCCATGGGATCAGGGTTCAATTCCCACTGCTACTCTTTGTGACATAGGGCATCACTTTACCCTCCATTGTCTTGGAAGAAAACGCCTGGCAATCTACTTCCAGTCATATCTTGCCAAGAACACCCAAGGGCTGCTGAGCTGCTAGGAGTTGCATTGACTTTGATGTCACTTAAAAAAATGGCACCATGTGAAACCTCCAAGAGCTGGCAGTAAGGCGCTGAGAGTATGGGACCATGTGGAGGGTCTAGGAACAGGCAGTAAAGCACTGAGAGTCTGGGACCATGTGGAGGGTCTAGGAGCAGGCAGTAAAGCATTGAAGGTCTGGGACCATGTGGAGGGTCTAGGAACTGGCAGTAAAGCGTTGAGAGTATGGGACCATGTGGAGGTCTAGGAACTGGCAGTAAAGCGTTGAGAGTATGGGACCATTTGGAGGGTCTAGGAGCTGGCAGTAAAGCATTGAGAGTTTGGGACCATGTGGAGGGTCTAGGAACTGGCAGTAAAGCGTTGAGAGTTTGGGACCATGTGGAGGTCTAGGAACTGGCAGTAAAGCACTGAGAGTATGGGACCATGTGGAGGGTCTTGGAACTGGCAGTAAAGCGTTGAGAGTTTGGGACCATGTAGAGGGTCTAGGAGCTCGCAGTAAAGCGTTGAGAGTTTGGGACCATGTGGAGGGTCTAGGAGCTGGCAGTAAAGCATTGAGAGTTTGGGACCATGTGGAGGGTCTAGGAGCTGGCAGTAAAGCGTTGAGAGTTTGGGACCATGTGGAGGGTCTAGGAGCTGGCAGTAAAGCGTTGAAAGTTTGGGACCATGTGGAGGTCTAGGAACTGGCAGTACAGCACTGAGAGTATTGGACCATGTGGAGGGTCTAGGAGCTGGCAGAAAGGCGCTGAGAGTCTGGGACCATGTGGGAGGGGGGTCTAGGATCTGGCAGTAAAGCACTGAGAGTCTGGGACCATGTGGGAGGGGGTCTAGGATCTGGCAGTAAAGCACTGAGAGTCTGGGACCATGTGGAGGGTCTAAGAACTGGCAGTAAAGCATTGAGAGTCTGGGACCATGTGGAGGGTCTAGGAGCTGGCAGTAAAGCACTGAGAGTATGGGACCATATGGAGGGTCTAGGATCTGGCAGTAAAGCACTGAGAGTCTGGGACCATGTGGAGGGTCTAGGAGCAGTCAGTAAAGCAGTGAGAGTTTGGAACCATGTGGAGGGTCTAGGAGCATGCAGTAAAGCGTTGAGAGTATGGGACCATGTGGAGGGTCTAGGAACTGGCAGTAGAGCGTTGAGAGTATGGGACCATGTGGAGGTCTAGGAACTGGCAGTAAAGCGTTGAGAGTATGGGACCATGTGGAGGGTCTAGGAGCTGGCAGTAAAGGGTTGAGAGTATGGGACCATGTGGATGGTCTAGGAACTGGCAGTAAAGCGTTGAGAGTTTGGGACCATGTGGAGGGTCTAGGAGCAGGCAGTAAAGCATTGAGCGTCTGGGACCATGTGGAGGGTCTAAGAACTGGCAGTAAAGCATTGAGAGTCTGGGACTATGTGGAGGGTCTAGGATCTGGCAGTAAAGCACTGAGAGTTTGGGACCATATGGAGGGTCTAGGAGCAGGCAGTAAAGCATTGAGCATCTGGGACCATGTGGAAGGTCTAGGAGCAGGCAGTAAAGCATTGAGCGTCTAGGACCATGTGGAGGGTCTAGGATCTGGCAGTAAAGTGCTGAGAGTATGGGTCCATGTGGAGGGTCTAGGATCTGTCAGTAAAGCACTGAGAGTATGGGACCATGTGGAGGGTCTAGGAGCTGGCAGTAAGGCGCTGAGAGTCTGGGACCATGTGGAGGATCTAGAAGCAGGCAGTAAAGCACTGAGAGTCTGGGACCATTTGGGAGGGGGGTCTAGGATCTGGCAGTAAAGCATTGAGAGTCTGGGACCATGTGGAGGGTCTAGGAGCTGGCAGTAAAGCACTGAGAGTATGGGACCATATGGAGGGTCTAGGATCTGGCAGTAAAGCACTGAGAGTCTGGGACCATGTGGAGGGTCTAGGAGCAGTCAGTAAAGCATTGAGAGTTTGGAACCATGTGGAGGGTCTAGGAGCACGCAGTAAAGCGTTGAGAGTATGGGACCATGTGGAGGGTCTAGGAACTGGCAGTAAAGCGTTGAGAGTATGGGACCATGTGGAGGTCTAGGAACTGGCAGTAAAGCGTTGAGAGTATGGGACCATGTGGAGGGTCTAGGAGCTGGCAGTAAAGCGAGAGTATGGGACCATGTGGATGGTCTAGGAACTGGCAGTAAAGCGTTGAGAGTTTGGGACCATGTAGAGGGTCTAGGAGCAGGCAGTAAAGCATTGAGCGTCTGGGACCATGTGGAGGGTCTAGGATCTGGCAGTAAAGCATTGAGCGTCTGGGACCATGTGGAGGGTCTAGAAGCAGCCAGTAAAGCATTGAGCGTCTAGGACCATGTGGAGGGTCTAGGATCTGGCAGTAAAGTGCTGAGAGTATGGGTCCATGTGGAGGGTCTAGGAGCAGGCAGTAAGGCATTGAGAGTCTGGGACCATGTGGAGGGTCTAGGATCTGTCAGTAAAGCACTGAGAGTATGGGACCATGTGGAGGGTCTAGGAGCTGGCAGTAAGGCGCTGAGAGTTTGGGACCATGTGCAGGATCTAGAAGCAGGCAGTAAAGCACTGAGAGTCTGGAACCTTGTGGAGGGTCTAGGATCTGGCAGTAAAGCACTGAGAGTCTGGGACCATGTGGAGGGTCTAGGAGCTGGCAGTAAAGCACTGAGAGTATGGGACCATATGGAGGGTCTAGGATCTGGCAGTGAAGCACTGAGAGTCTGGGTCCATGTGGAGGGTCTAGGAGCAGTCAGTAAAGCACTGAGAGTATAGGACCATGTGGAGGGTCTAAGAACTGGCAGTAAAGCGTTGAGAGTTTGGAACCATGTGGAGGGTCTAGGAGCTGGCAGTAAAGCGTTGAGAGTATGGGACCATGTGGAGGGTCTAGGAGCAGGCAGTAAAGCATTGAGAGTATGGGACCATGTGGAGGGTCTAGGAACTGGCAGTAAAGCGTTGAGAGTATGGGACCATGTGGAGGTCTAGGAACTGGCAGTAAAGCGTTGAGAGTATGGGACCATTTGGAGGGTCTAGGAGCTGGCAGTAAAGCGTTGAGAGTTTGGGACCATGTGGAGGGTCTAGGAACTGGCAGTAAAGCGTTGAGAGTTTGGGACCATGTGGAGGTCTAGGTACTGGCAGTAAAGCACTGAGAGTATGGGACCATGTGGAGGGTCTTCGAACTGGCAGTAAAGCATTGAGAGTTTGGGACCATGTGGAGGTCTAGGAACTGGCAGTAAAGCACTGAGAGTATGGGACCATGTGGAGGGTCTAGGAGCTGGCAGTAAAGCATTGAGAGTTTGGGACCATGTGGAGGGTCTAGGAGCTGGCAGTAAAGCGTTGAGAGTTTGGGACCATGTGGAGGTCTAGGAACTGGCAGTAAAGCACTGAGAGTCTGGGACCATATAGAGGGTCTAGGAACTGGCAGTAAAGCGTTGAGAGTTTGGGACCATGTGGAGGTCTAGGAGCTGGCAGTAAAGCGTTGATAGTTTGGGACCATGTGGAGGGTCTAGGAGCTGGCAGTAAAGCATTGAGAGTATGGGACCATGTGGAGGGTCTAGGAGCTGGCAGTAAAGCGTTGAGAGTTTTGGACCATGTGGAGGGTCTAGGAGCTGACAGTAAAGCGTTGAGAGTTTGGGACCATGTGGAGGGTCTTGGAACTGGCAGTAAAGCGTTGAGAGTTTGGGACCATGTGGAGGGTCTAGGAGCTGGCAGTAAAGCATTCAGAGTCTGGGACCATGTGGAGGGTCTTGGAACTGGCAGTAAAGCGTTGAGAGTATGGGACCACACAGAGTCTGTCAGGAGCTGGCACTACCTCTCCTGTCTTATCACTCCCTACACCCCTCCTCGGGAACTCCGTTCCCCTGGCAGATCCTTTTTATCTGTGCCCTTTTCTGCCACTGCCAACCTCAGAATACATCCATTCCACCTTGCTGCTCTATATGCCTGGAACAAACTACCTGAGTCTGTACATCGGGATCCTTCTCTGGCCCTATTAAAATCTAGGCTAAAAACCGACCTCTTAGAAGTTGCCTTAGAATCCTGACTCCCTTATTTTCATCTTTAATAGTCATGTGTCTTTTAATCATGTCCCTCAAGAACTAACGCTATGTTTGTTTTCTCTGTTTGTCTTGAATAGACTGTAAGCTCCGTGGAGCAGGGTCTGTCTCTTACGTGCATCTGTTGTGCCTTGTAGTGCTATACGAATGGTAAATAGTGCACAGCTGGCCAGACCTGGAGCGGGAATGCTTTACAGAATATGCAAGGTGCCTCCCTCTCTTTATGCAGAATAAGAGCCCCGGCATTGCCCATGGGTTAAAGATTAAGCAGAAGAGTTGGGCGTTTAAACCTACAATTCCAACACTGACGTCTCACAGTAAAGTTACTTGATGTGTGCACCTCTGCAATTTCCCGGCCATTCCCCTACCCTTATGCCATCTCCTCATCCACGTGAATCCATCTATGTCCTTCCCTCTTCCTCGTTCCATCTCAATCTCCCGCTCTCTCTCTACTCTCCACCCTCTGTCTCTTCCCTTCCATCTCTTTGTAGTTTCTTCCATTTCTCTCTGCTTCCCCCTGAAGAGCAGCAGCTGATAGGGGACCTGGTGCCTGCCAGACTATGCCTGGAGACTTGAAGGTCAGGATCCTCAGTCTTGCCCAAATTTACCACATCCCCTGAAATGTTAATGCCAGCCAATCTGGACTGAGAGAAGCCACCTGCCGACCAGCCAGACAGTGCCAGCCCTGTGTAAGGGTTGAGGGAGGGGAGGGTTTGGCCGCTGACAGGGAGAGATGCGGCTAACCTCCCTCCTGGTAAAGGATGGGGCAAGAGACAGACAGAAGGATCGGGGAATACAGAACAAAAGTGACTGAACAGAAAAGAGAGAAAGAGGCAGGAGGGCAAGTAAATGACAGCAGATGAAGACCAAAGTGACCCATCCAGTGTGCCTGGGGCGATCTGTCCACGCTGGGTAGATGCACAGACAGATTCCAGTCTGGAACCCAATCTACAGACCTTTGCCCGTGTCCCTTACTGCACCTATTGCTGCGCTACCGCTGCTTTCAAGAGTTCTAGTTCCTGACACATGCGCGTTGCATCCTCCAAAGCTTTCTCGTAGATCTTGCAAGTTTAGGATCATGACTGCCGCTCCATGCAGGTTACCCCGGTGCATGCCTCCATCTTGTCACCACCACAGATCCTCTGTGTTCATCTCAGGCTTTTTGGAATTCCACTACTGTTTTTGTTTCTATCCCTTCCTCTGGAAGGACGTTGGAGGCTGTGATAAACAAGAGTAAGGGGTGGGGGGGGGGGCGGAGGACAGTGTCCTCAATGGAGAGCTTTTATTCACAAGCACCTTCCTATCACCATTACGGGAGGCAGGTTTCAGTTACTTGTTTGTCATCTTTCGGCTTCTTCTGCCATGAAAAGCCCCCAGTCGTTGTAGAGAGGTGGACTCACACAGAGAGGGAGACCAGGGATTAGAGACTCATCCCAAGGTCACACACAGAGTCAGCGATGGAGCCGGGAATTAGGACGATGCAGCATCTCCTATCAGTCCCCATTTCTGCTACCAGCGAACAATCAGAACCAGTGGTCCCGAAGGGAGTGATCAAGACACTCTGGCACAGTCACAGATGCTTTTCCAGTCCGTTCCTCAGCTCTGGAAACCAGCATTCAGGCTGCTTCATACGGCGGATTAAATTTATGTACACACCCACACAAACATGCACAAATACAGCGACACACACACATTTAACTTGGGGTTATTACCGCCTTTTTCAGAAGGCCAAGCCTAGTTAGATAGCTTCCTGTCCCTGGAGGATTTACAACCTAAAAACTTGTACCTGAGGCAATGGAGGGTTAAGTGACCTGCGCTCTACTCATGACGCTGCTCCTCCCCTCCCCTCCCCATAGCCATAGTACTGGATTCATTCCTTGCTTCCCAGGTGGACCTCCATCTTACTCTTCTTTTCTCAGGCCTGGCTTCATTTATTTAAGGATTTCATTTTTCAGGTTCTCCTGTGTAGTTCACAAGTTGCCGGGCTGCCCAGGAGACCTTCAGTGGGTTCTCTGTCATGAAGGATGCTGGGCCGACCACTACTCTCCTGTCCGGCTGCTCAGCAATGAACTGAGAACCAGAAAACTTAAAGCAGCTTTGAGAGTCATATTTCAAGTTTTGGATGAGAAAGTCTGCACAACCATGTGTTCCCACAATATGGGGACCTAACTCTGTGCTGGGCAAGCAGGAGGGTGCAGGGTATGTGAGGGTCACACTGCTGTGTCCTTACGCATATACGAGAGCTGCCAAGGAGTTTGCAGAGAAGAAGGGGCTGGGAGCCAAAGAGGATGGAAGTGCCCAAAGGATAGATGGAGCACATAGAGCCCCCCCCCAAAAAGAAAACCCATTGTGGGACAGACAGGAAATTCTGAGATGTCAAACATGTTTCATGATGTCGCAAGAACACTTGTCAATGTGAGTGAAAGTATGTGGGGGGGGGGGGAGAATGAGGACCGTGTACGCAGTTTACTGCCTCTTTCATGTACTCAGGCATTTCATTTTAGGGTATTCCGTGCAATGGGATAGTGATGCCGGCCTCTTATACAATGCTAGTTATTCAAATCCAGGTATAGGAGTGCTGATCCCCACCTCGACACCTGTGCTGCGAGATTACAGCTGGATCTCTAGGAAATGGGAAGTTCCGTCAGGCAATGCCTAGGGCGCCAACACCTTGCGTCAACATCTGGACCAGTCTTGCTTCCCTCCCCAAGGATGGAGCCAGGCACAGAGAGAGGAATTGGAAAGAGCCTGGCCAAAAACAGAGCATTTTTTTATAGTGTATTTTGTTTGCTTAGCAAAAATAAACCCAGATTTTGCACACCGAGAACTGGCATAAACCAACAGTGAAGCAACAGAGGGCGCTGGGCAAGAAACTTGCTAAGAAACCTTTCATCTCCACTATGGAAACCGCGTACACTCACGGGCGAAATGGAGCTCTGCGACAGACTTTCTGCGACTGAATGGAAGCCGCTGGCGGTGCTGCAAGTTAAAAAGAGACATAGAAATTCTGGAGAGAACAGAAAATGTCTTCTAAAGTCAAATTAGCCTTTAATAATGACTTAAGGTCCTGCAGCTTCAGAAAAAGAAGAAAACATTTCCATGGGAAAACGGGCTGCCCCATAGCGGTGCTTTCCAAGGAATTGTTTTAACCTTTTTCCAAACAGCAGAAACTCTAACTGGTGGGCCAGAAGCTGTCTCAGGGTTCAAAGACACTTGAAGAACTGACCAGTTAAGTTTTATCAATTTCCTTATCAACATTGAGGGATTTTATCGGATGCCTCCAGTTGGTTGTTTAAAACCTGCACCCCCCCCCCCCCCCAATCTTAAAGAGAACACTCACACTTGGCGGCTTTGGGTATTTCCGGGGTTAGGGAGTGGTCTGTATCTGTCTGTCTTCTCTAGGTTTCTTGGGCTAAAAGGACAGACAGAGTCCCTCCAGCCTCTCATGCAACACACTTTCAAAACTCATCAAGATCTTACATTTTGACAGCACTGGGGGAGTGCAAGATGCCACATGAGGTGCTATTAGAGACCTCCGGTGCTGATGGTGGGCCTGGGGCTGTGCTGACAGTGTGCACAGGGCTGCAAGAGGCATTATGACATTTCTACAGTGCTGACAGTACGTGGGGAGCTCTATGAGGGCTGTATTATACTTATGTGATGCTGCGGGGGTCATATAAGGTGTTAATACATTTATATGGTACGGGGGAGGGGGGGCCACAGGTCATATGAGAGTATATTTACACAGCGCCAACGGTGTGCGTGGGACCAAACAAAGCTTTATTTCTGCAGTGCCGTGCACCATATAGACTGGATTCTTCTAGAATGTTTTACACGTTGAGAGAGAAAATATGACATTAATTTACAGATAGCTCAGTCCTTATCCTCCCATCAACGTATCTCAGTTTAATTAAGAAGGTGTGTAATTGATGACTCTCCCCCATTCCCTTCCTCAAATATTGAGGTCTGCTCATGCCAGTGTTTGATCCATGCTGTGATTTACACAGTCCCGAACAAGAAGACAGACGCGTCATCAAACAAGAGAAAACGGACACTTCCAAAGAACAGAAAACCCAACTTCTAAAGTCCGATCTTAATACATGAGAACTTAACTGGGTGAATACAAAATCTTCAAAAGCAAAAGCACTCCTGCTGAATTCTGTACACAGAATTCAAACTTCTGGGTCCAAACGTCTGATTTAGGCAAAGTTCTGCATGCTCGGTTTCTCAGAATAACGAAGCAAATAGTTTTTGAGTGATACTTAATTTAAAATAGAATGCAGAAATATAATATCATAAAAAGTGCACAATTTTGAATTATTGTATGCAGAATTCCAGCAAGAGTAAAATACAACTGGAAGAGAATCGAAAGTAGAAATACCTGCCGGCATATATAAATTATACACTGCATTTCTGGAAATTCTGCCAAACAGTTTAAAAGAAAAATACAATTGCTTATTGTGACTATTTCATTTAATGTGTGACCACCAGAATCCATGGGGTGAAACAAAATTCTTTCAATAAGATTGATAAACTCCACCTAAGAAAACAGAAATGCAGGCGTTGAATTTAGATTTAACTCACTCTGGATTTCTGGGGAGGAAGTTGGGGTTCTGTCGGTTGGGGACAGGGGCAGGGTGATGGGTCGGGGGAGGGGGAGGACTGTATTCCAGCAGTGATACAGACGTGGATTTAGTGCTTCCAGTTAATATAGATTGGGGGAAGAAGTTGGAAATAGCACTGTAGCAGGGAGAGGAGGGGGGGGGGGGCAAGGAGGAATTACTTCTGCTTCCTGCATCCCATAGTTGGATGAGTTACAGAAACTTTCTTAGTACAGAAATATTTTTACTAACAGTAGAATGAGGGCAATGGAACAGTACAATAAAAGTTTGTGCCTGACACAAGCATTAGCGCCATACAAACAGAATAACACCTCGCACAGCCTCAAGCACACATCAGATTCTTTGAAAATGCTTTCAGCCACTTTTTGCAAACAACTTTTGAATTTTAATTGGCAAATGTCTCTGCCTTTGTGTGTGTTCATGTATTATCTCATATATTTTATATGTAATCCACATAGGAAATCTGATATGTGGAATACAAATATTATTAAATAAAATAAAAGAAACCGAAATATAGAGTAAGACTTCACATAACCCTATGCAAACGGTCAGCAGCATCTCACTATAATTAGGGTTACTAGATTCTTTACAAGCAAATCTGCGACACTTATCTGAAGATGGGGGGGGGGGGAAGGGACACCTTGGTTGCAGGGATGAGAGACAAGGCATGGAGGAGAGAAGAGGAATCATTATCTTGCCCCCCCCCCATCCATCCCATAAGAGCAACAATATCTCTTCCAAGCAAACAAATTAACAGAGAAATAGCAAGAGGGGTGCATTCCATTTCCCCCCTACAGATAATGGATGTATATTCTAAAACCTGACATATTCCAAACACTAAATTGAAAATAAAATTTATTTTCTACCTCCTCTGTCCCCATTGCTGAAATGAAGGGAAGAAGGGTGCCAAACAGATGGGAAACAAGGACAATCCCCGAAAACTGGGGAAATCTGGTAACCTTAACTCCAGACTTTGATCTTTTCACCATGCTGCTCCTTATGCCTGGAACAAACTACCTGAATCTGTCCGTCAGGCTTCATCTCTGGCCCTTTTCAAATCCAGGCTGAAAACTCACCTCTTCGAGGTCGCTTTTGAATCTTGATCTGCGTCTTTCCTTACCATACCCCTAGACATATCCTAGTGCCCAGCTCTGTTGTGTTGTGTGTCTTGACTACATTGTAAGCTCTGATGGGCAGGGACTATCTCTTGCATGTCTCGGTGCAGTGTCGCGTACTACACGAATGACATATCCTAGTGCCCAGCTCTGTTGTGATGTGTGTCTTGACTAGACTGTAAGCTCTGATGGGCAGGGACTGTCTCTTGCATGTCTCGGTGCAGTGTCACGTACTACACGAATGACATATCCTAGTGCCCAGCTCTGTTGTGTTGTGTGTCTTGACCAGACTGTAAGCTCTGATGGGCAGGGACCATCTCTTGCATGTCTCGGTGCAGTGCCGCGTACTACACGAATGACATATTCTAGTGCCCAGCTCTGTTGTGTTGTGTGTCTTGACGACTGTAAGCTCTGATGGGCAGGGACCATCTCTTGCATGTCTCGGCGCAGTGTCGCGTACTACACGAATGACATATCCTAGTGCCCAGCTCTGTTGTGTTGTGTGTCTTGACCAGACTGTAAGCTCTGATGGGCAGGGACCGTCTCTTGCATGTCTCGGTACAGTGCTGCATACTACACAAATGACATATCTTAGTGCCCAGCTCTGTTGTGTTGTGTGTCTAGACTAGACTGTAAGCTCTGATGAGCAGGGACCATCTCTTGCATGTCTCGGTACAGTGCTGCGTACTACACGAATGACATATCCTAGTGCCCAGCTCTGTTGTGTTGTGTGTCTAGACTAGACTGTAAGCTCTGATGAGCAGGGACCGTCTCTTACATGTCTCGGCACAGTGTCGCGTACTACACGAATGACATATCCTAGTGCCCAGCTCTGTTGTGTTGTGTGTCTTGACTAGACTGTAAGCTCTGATGGGCAGGGACTGTCTCTTAATTGTCTCGGCACAGTGCTGTGTACTACACGAATGAGATATCCTAGTGCCCAGCTCCGTTGTGTTGTCTGTCTTGACTAGACTGTAAGCTCAGATGGGCAGGGACCATCTCTTGCATGTCTCGGTACAGTGCTGCATACTACATGAATGACATATCCTAGTGCCCAGCTCTGTTGTGTTGTGTGTCTTGATTAGACTGTAAGCTCTGATGAGCAGGGACCGTCTCTTGCATGTCTCGGTGCAGTGCTGCGTACACCTGTAGCGCTACACGAATGACATATCCTAGTGCCCAGCTCTGTTGTGTTGTCTTGACTAGACTGTAAGTTCTGATGGGCAGGGACCATCTCTTGCATATCTCGGTACAGTGTCGCGTACTACACGAATGACATATCCTAGTGCCCAGCTCTGTTGTGTTGTCTGTCTTGACTAGACTGTACGCTCTGATGAGCAGGGACCGTCTCTTGCATGTCTCGGTACAGTGCTGCATACTACATGAATGACATATCCTAGTGCCCAGCTCTGTTGTGTTGTCTGTCTTGACTAGACTGTAAGCTCTGATGGGCAGGGACCGTCTCTTGCATGTCTTGGTACAGTGCTGTGTACACCTGTAGCACTACATGAATGACATATCCTAGTGCCCAGCTCTGTTGTGTTGTGTGTCTTGACTAGACCTTAAGCTCTGATGGGCAGGGACCGTCTCTTGCATGTCTCGGCACAGTGCTGTGTACTACACGAATGAGATATCCTAGTGCCCAGCTCTGTTGTGTTGTGTGTCTAGACTAGACTGTAAGCTCTGATGAGCAGGGACCGTCTCTTGCATGTCTCGGCACAGTGCTGTGTACTACACGAATGACATATCCTAGTGCCAAGCTCTGTTGTGTTGTGTGTCTAGACTAGACTGTAAGCTCTGATGAGCAGGGACCGTCTCTTGCATGTCTCGGCACAGTGCTGTGTACTACACGAATGAGATATCCTAGTGCCCAGCTCTATTGTGTTGTGTGTCTTGACTAGACTGTAAGCTCTGATGGGCAGGGACCATCTCTTGCATGTCTCGGTACAGTGCTGCGTACTACACGAATGACATATCCTAGTGCCCAGCTCTGTTGTGTTGTCTGTCTTGACTAGACTGTAAGCTCTGATGAGCAGGGACTGTCTCTTGCATGTCTCGGTGCAGTGTCGCGTACTACACGAATGACATATCCTAGTGCCCAGCTCTGTTGTGTTGTGTGTCTTGACTAGACCTTAAGCTCTGATGAGCAGGGACCGTCTCTTACATGTCTCGGCACAGTGCCGCGTACTACACGAATGACATATCCTAGTGCCCAGCTCTGTTGTGTTGTGTGTCTTGACTAGACTGTAAGCTCTGATGAGCAGGGACCGTCTCTTGCATATCTCAGTACAGTGCTGCGTACACCTGTAGCACTACATGAATGACATATCCTAGTGCCCAGCTCTGTTGTGTTGTGTGTCTTGACTAGACTGTAAGCTCTGATGAGCAGGGACCGTCTCTTGCATGTCTCGGTGCAGTGTCGCGTACTACACGAATGACATATCCTAGTGCCCAGCTCTGTTGTGTTGTGTGTCTAGACTAGACTGTAAGCTCTGATGAGCAGGGACCGTCTCTTGCATGTCTCGGTACAGTGCTGCGTACACCTGTAGCACTACATGAATGACATATCCTAGTGCCCAGCTCTGTTGTGTTGTGTGTCTTGACTAGACTGTAATCTCTGATGGGCAGGGACCGTCTCTTGCATGTCTCGGTACAGTGCTGCGTACTACACGAATGACATGTCCTAGTGCCCAGCTCTGTTGTGTTGTGTGTCCTGACTAGACTGTAAGCTCTGATGAGAAGGGACCGTCTCTTGCATATCTCGGTACAGTGCTGCGTACACCTGTAGCGCTACATGAATGACATATCCTAGTGCCCAGCTCTGTTGTGTTGTGTGTCTTGACTAGACCTTAAGCTCTGATGGACAGGGACCGTCTCTTACATGTCTCGGTGCAGTGCCGCGTACTACACGAATGACATGTCCTAGTGCCCAGCTCTGTTGTGTTGTGTGTCCTGACTAGACTGTAAGCTCTGATGAGAAGGGACCGTCTCTTGCATATCTCGGTACAGTGCTGCGTACACCTGTAGCGCTACATGAATGACATATCCTAGTGCCCAGCTCTGTTGTGTTGTGTGTCTTGACTAGACCTCAAGCTCTGATGGACAGGGACCGTCTCTTACATGTCTCGGTGCAGTGCCGCGTACTACACGAATGACATGTCCTAGTGCCCAGCTCTGTTGTGTTGTGTGTCCTGACTAGACTGTAAGCTCTGATGAGAAGGGACCGTCTCTTGCATATCTCGGTACAGTGCTGCGTACACCTGTAGCGCTACATGAATGACATATCCTAGTGCCCAGCTCTGTTGTGTTGTGTG
The DNA here is from genome assembly GCA_033557465.1 of Ichthyophis bannanicus. Lineage (NCBI taxonomy): Eukaryota > Metazoa > Chordata > Amphibia > Gymnophiona > Ichthyophiidae > Ichthyophis > Ichthyophis bannanicus. Next base: position 98,316,260 of record CM066051.1, on the reverse strand, counting down.
TCTTGACTAGACCTCAAGCTCTGATGGACAGGGACCGTCTCTTACATGTCTCGGTGCAGTGCCGCGTACTACACGAATGACATGTCCTAGTGCCCAGCTCTGTTGTGTTGTGTGTCCTGACTAGACTGTAAGCTCTGATGAGAAGGGACCGTCTCTTGCATATCTCGGTACAGTGCTGCGTACACCTGTAGCGCTTCATGAATGACATATCCTAGTGCCCAGTTCTGTTGTGTTGTGTGTCTAGACTAGACTGTAAGCTCTGATGAGCAGGGACCGTCTCTTACATGTCTCGGCACAGTACTGCGCACTACACGAATGATCAGTGGTAGTAATAATGATGCCTCATATGGCCCTGCGCACAGTCAGTCCTGCACAGATAAAAGAGCACTTCACGCAGCTCAAATTCTCAGCAACATATCAAGAGGATATTCGGCGCTCTCGGCGAACGTTCAGCCTTACGCCCCCCACTTCCTGAGATTTTGCTATTTAAACTCAACGATCGTGATCGTCCGAAACCACCTTCCACAACATTCCTGTAACAATGCAGAACTGGGCACACTACTGCTTGGAATCACTGTCCTGACACGTGTAAAGAGCTTCGCTTTGTGCCCCCTCTCCCTGCACATAAAGGAATGTGCTGAGGGCTCTTTGAATTCGTCTGGCCCTCAGTATCTACCGTTTTGCTCTGGCTGCTGCTGCTCTTTGCTGCTCTGCAGAAGCTGCGGCACTAGGCAACTGGCTAGTTTCCCCGCTGCTTGGGCCAGCGATACATATATCTATACATGCCGCAGCCAGTCCAGGGCATGCCTCTGGCAACATATAAATACAATGCCTTGTACCACTGCATACTTCATACAGGGCCATGCACCTGGTCAGCACTTATATAAATATAAGAACACCTCATATGGCCCCACACATATGGTCAGCACTGTCTGAATATAAGAGCACCTCTTACTGGGCCATGCACCTGGTCAGCACTTATATAAATATAAGAACACCTCATACAGCCCCACACATACGGTCAGCACTGTCTGAATATAAGAACACCTCATACGGCCCTACACACACGGTCAGCACTGTCTGAATATAAGAGCACCTCTTACTGGGCCATGCACCTGGTCAGCACTTATATAAATATAAGAACACCTCATACAGCCCCACACATATGGTCAGCACTGTCTGGATATAAGAACACCTCATAAGGCCCTACACATACGGTCAGCACTGTCTGGATATAAGAACACTTCATACAGCCCCACACACACAGTCAGCACTGTCTGGATATAAAAACACCTCATATGGCCCTACACACACAGTCAGCACTTTCTGGATATAAGAACACCTCATATGGCCCTACACATACAGTCAGCACTGTCTGGATATAAGAACACCTCATACAGCCCCACACATACGGTCAGCACTGTCTGGATATAAGAACACCTCATACGGCCCTACACACACGGTCAGCACTGTCTGAATATAAGAGCACCTCTTTCTGGGCCATGCACCTGGTCAGCACTTATATAAATATAAGAACACCTCATACAGCCCCACACATATGGTCAGCACTGTCTGGATATAAGAACACCTCATAAAGCCCTACACACACGGTCAGCACTGTCTGGATATAAGAACACCTCATACGGCCCCACACACACAGTCAGCACTGTCTGAATATAAGAAGACGTCATATGGCCCCACGCACACTGTCAGCACTGTCTGAAGTTAAGAACACTTCGTACAACTCCACGCACACTGTCAGCACCATACAAACATAAGAACCCTTGTTGAGCTCCACACACCCTATCAGCACCAGAGAAACACGTCATACAGCCACACACACACTAGCAGCGCTGTGTAAATTATACTTGTAAAGCATTTTTCTTGTCCTTACTGCTCTTACTCTGTGCTCTACTGCACTATGGCACAAAGACGTTTTCCCTCCCTAGGGCTAGACAAGGGGCATAAGCCAAAACAAAACACAGGGGTGAGACACACACAAAGAAACATAGACACAAACACACACACACACAAAGAAACATAGACACGCAGACACAAAGATAAACAGACACAAACGTGGATCCAGACACACACAGAGTAGTAGAAGAAAATGTGCTTTTCCTAAGAAGGGTTCCCTGTTGGTGAAGAATGGAAGCTGAGATGGGGAATGAAATGAAGGCTGCCCCTTCGTCATCCCCGCAGGGCCGTCTGCACAGCCGCATCCCTCCTGTCTCTGGGGAGGACGGACCCTGTCATGCCAGGGAAGAAGATGGCTAAGAAGTCATGGCAGAGAAGTTAGCCAGTTTGTCCCCTCTCTTCTTCTTTTTCCAATTCAGGTTCAGGAAACTTGCACAGCTCTTGTCAGAGTAATATGTAAAGCAGTGACTCTAAAATGAATCTTTCCCTCTTTCTATAATCCGGCTGTCTGTCAGTCATATAATCGTACTAGTGGTTCGATCCTCTCTTTCTTCAGAGAGCTCAGAAACACATGTGCGCACCTCTTAGGTAAGGCTTCGACATTCATCTGACAGACTAAAAGCTATGTTTGTCAGTCAGTCTGTCTGCCGCCTTTTCTGAAGAGCCATTCTGGGTAAGGGGACAGATTTCCACCAAGCTTGAGATCTGGAAAGACCTTGTCCAAATGAGCCAAAGGTCTTCGAGAAACCAACTTCATGCCACCGGTCTGTGGATTCTGACACTCAGTAACTGAGAGAGAAGGTAATTAATTCCCAGCCGGCGGCCCAGTAAAATTCACTTAACACTAACTTGAAATGTGGCTTCCAAAATCTATCCTGCCAGCGAGGGAGATTAAAAAATAAAAACAAAGCTGATTTATTTTCACTACAGTCACTGTTTTACCCCCTGCTCAGAGCCAAGAGCCAAGTGTGAACCCGGATAGACACGCAAACCCACAACACACACGTCAGAGGTCTGCTACATTTTATGGGCTCTGGTTTTATTAATGTAACAGTAAAGATCTAGCACCACGTCGAGGTCTTCTGCACGGGACCTCTGACACATGAGAACTGCAGGGAAGAAATCTTCAACACCCCTCTGCCCAATTAGCAAGTCCCCACTCCTCCACCCATCTGGTCTATGTGGCCTGCAGAAGATCTATACCTGTAGGGATTTAAAGATGACGTGAGGTGAGGGGGGAGGACAGGGGGCCTCAGAGAAATGAGGAGGGAAGGGAAAAGAAGAGAGGGTACGAAGGCATGGAGGGGAGAAAGAACAAGGGGACAGGGAAAGAGAAGAGGGTGGGCAGCGTTTGTACAAAGGAAGGAAGGAGGACGTCCGAGAAAGAGTTAGGTATTAGAAAGAGGTGTCAGAGCGTAAAACATGACATGTCTGTGCATAAGCGGCAGTTTGAGAGTGAGGGGCAGCTCAGGTGCCCCTCATGGAACCAGCCATATCATTGCTGTGGGTCAAACACGCCACAACACTCTACCCTCGGACCATGTGGAGGGCAACCAAACAAGAAGTCTACACAGAAACCCAAAAAACTGATCTCAATTACTGCTGCCCCCCCCCCCCCCCCCAGCCAAATATCATGTCTGGTCTGCAAAGGCTGCGCCCCTCTAAATGTAACCAGGCTGGGTTCACACAGGCAGCAGGGAGGGAATTTATGGAGTGGGGTCAGGGTCAGATTTAAGAAGAGCAAGTTTCTGTCCTAAAACCACCAGAATTAGGCTCCTGTTTAGTCAGGTATTTTGTGCCTTTGAAGTGTGGCCCCCTATGCTTAAATCCAGGCCTGAACAGAGACTGAAAATCAAAGATGTACATGTCAGCACCATTGCACAAACTGTTCAGGGGTTCCTGGAGTATTCAGGAGACTCTCTAGTTACAGAAAGATCTAGAAATGAAACGCTGGAAACACTCGGGGGCCTTTATACCAAAGCCCGTTAGTTTAGTGCGTCAGCTAACTTGCGTTAAGTGCAGATCTCCACAGTAACTGTTGGGGCGTCACCAACATGTTCCCACGAGTTACCGCATGAATGCGTAGTCTAACATGCAGTGCAACGAACACTACCCACGGATATGTGATATGCGCTAACTGCAATGGGCTATCCACGCCCCACCCCTTCGCACGATAGGCGATCAATGCGTAGTTCAGCAGGCTAGTAGCTATCATGCCTGCGCATTAACTGTAACCGTGAACCGTTAGCACCAAGTAAACCGTGCATTAACGATTTAGCAAGCTGTAGAAGAAAGGTTCCTTAATCTGGGTCCAGAGAAATCCGAATGGCAGGTTCATTCTCTGCTTCGCCACCTCCCCCTTCCTCCTCGGAAAAAAACTTTCTGGAAATCCAGAGAAAAGTAGAAATGAATCAAAGGCACAAAAATGTGCTAAAAATCTTGGAACTGAGAAGAAAAGACCTCTGAAGCCACAGGCCCCAATAACAGCAAAAAATTATTTTAGCAAGCATTTACTGGAGATGTGCCGGGCACTTAGACAGAATACCGAGCTTCCTGGTTTTCTTTTAAAAGGATGTTTTTGAAGGGAATAATTCCAGGACGAGACCGATTCCGGACTAGTAGCAACACTTTCTGAATGTCAAAAAATAATGCCACGGTCTTAAGGTAGAAATCTAAATAGCCATATAATTACCTCAGCGGCAATGCTTTAGCTTTTTACTTTTGCTGCAGTTTTTACAGTTAAGCTCTGGTGAGAGAGAAATTTAAAATGGAGATGGTGGGGAGAAGAGAGAGAAAGCTCTCTTTTACACATTTTGAAAAATATATCGAACTGCCACCCCTTAGTAAATCCATTGCAAAGGGAAAAAATTAATATGCATCCCTCACTCTCACCAGCCATTCACCATCAGGAAGGGCTGTTGAAAAAATGTGTGCTTGCACCCATACAGAATATGGTGATTGGCAGGGAAGAGGTTAAGCAGATATTACCTTGTGTGACCTTCATGTCCAGAGGGTGAAAGCATCCTCTGGACAAGAAGAGATTAAGTGGCTTTTTTCTGTAATAGTTCAGGAAGCCCCCCTCCACCAGTACACACACACTCTCTCTCTCTCTCTCTCTTTCTCTCTATAGATCGAGAGTTGTCCCCTAATTGATGAGGGGTAGATGGGCACCCTTGTTAAATAATTTTAAGAAAAGAAAAACAAGGGGGGGGGGGGAGAGACTCCTAATAAGAAACTAGAAACAAATAACTGCCCCCCCCCCATCTCTGCCATACACAGGCACACAGGGATTATGTCCTGTGACTGGAGAAATTAACCTGGGTTGATAAAAATTCAGGGTGCTCCAGGTTGATAAAGCAGTATATAAAAACAACTAAATAGTGTAAATAAATACATCCATCCAAAGTATAGGGAAAATAATACTCCATACCCCCTCAGACAAAGCAAATCCGCCCCCCCCCCCCCCCGTAAACTCCCACTTTCCATAAAAAATATTATAGGAGAGAAAATCAGTCCTCCCCCTTATCTATTTCTCTGACCACATACACACTCCCCCCCCCCCCTTCCCCAATAAAAAATCCTATCTCACAAATGGGGGTGAATCCAAACACGGAGTAGCTGCACAGAAAAACTACATGACCCCTTCCCCAAGAACCTGACCCCCATACCCCTTACATTGAAAATATGCACCAAAAAGCCAAAAAGATGCAGACTGGGACCTGACATTCGTGTTCTGGGATCTGCAAAATGGACCCTGAGGAAATACTGCCCTATCTTTAGAAGAGATGGCAACTTACTTGCACCATATATTTAATGCAGAGTGTGCTAAATGGTCTCCCAACAATCACTGCCGTGCACTTACCATCTTTTTACCATCAACACACACACACAGAAACAAACAGCATTGATTTGAGTATTTCAAATTCACTAGCTTAAGGGAACCCTTTGTATCCCGATGGGAAAAGGGCAGAGAGAGAAATATGGAATATCAGTTCTAAAAAAAAAATATGAACCCTTATTATCTGATCAAGTTGAAACCTAAAGGATATAATTGTTGCTTTCTTTCTGGTTTTTGACCCCTGTTTTTAAGGGAAACTTTTCCCTTAAAAGCAGCGATATGTCCATCCCGTGCAAGCAAAAATTAAAAATAAAATTTGACTTCCTTCCCCCAAAAAACAGACATAATAGAAAGAAAATCCAAAGAAGAAATAAAGATTTTGAAATAGGGAGAAGTTATATTTTGTGGTGGTTTAGCTTTGTTGAGAAGGGAAAATATATATTATAATTATTTCAGGCACTTTTTATAGGGACAAAAGAGGGCATGTCTCCTAAAATGTTTTTAGAATTACCTGCAAATTACCATGTGCCCAGTATCCACATAGATACTTTCCTATAAACTGGAATTTAAAGTTTCTTTAAAACTTTCAAATGTTCTTTTCTGAAGACCAATGTGCATCCCAGAAAGAGTGAAAGCGACCTACCCTCAGCTTCCAAACATTACTAAGCAAAGTTCCAAATCTTTCCCAATTTTATTATCCCAGTTTCCTGAAAGCCTGCTCTTTCAATGCTCTCCTCTTTCAGTATCCCCCATCTTAATTCATCCCCCTCTTTTATATTTTGGAGGGGGAAGAAGAAAAGTGAAAATACAAGCCAAAATTATTCTCCGGGGCAAATAACTTTAAAAGATTCCCTCCACACACAATTTCTTCCTATGTCCGTTCCGTTTTTATTCTGCTCTCCTACTTCTTAAAGAAAAAAATTAAAAAGTTTAAGGTGAGGGCTTTTTCCCTTTCTAAAGCCATGTGGCATGAAAACCAGAGAGAGAGAGAAAGAGAGAGCAAGAATTTGGAAAGATGCCATGGGTATGTAGGAAAAAAATCTCCCAGCAGAAGCTGTGTGCAAAAGGGAAGGAGAGAGAGAGAGAGAGAGGGACGGTGAGAGTGGTGGGGTTTGGGGGGTTTGAGGAGAGCAAGGGGTAGAAATGCAAGGTGCCCTACCTGGGTGAGGCAGTATGGGGAGTACATGGCAGTGGCGTGAGGGCACGGCGGGCACGTTCTCTGCTGCTGCTGCTGCTGCTGCTGCTGTCCTCGCCCTTCCCGCTGCACTGGAGTCCCGCCTCGCAGCCCTGAAAGGGAAAGTTTAGACTAAGTTTGCAACAGAGTGTCAGGGGTTTGCCTCCAGACTTTTTTTCTTTTCCTTCTCTGAGGCTTGAGAATGTAACAGCCCCTTTCCTACAGACACACACAGACTCTACCACAACAACACATACACCAAGCACACAACCAACACATGCAGCACTTCACAAAGCACACACACACACACACACACACACACAGCATCCCACAACCCATAATGCACACACACCACAACATATGCACATCCCATAACCCACAATACACACACACCACACCTCAACACACACACACACCATCCCGCAACCCATAATGCACACACACCACAACATATGCACCAACCCATAACCCACAATACACACACACCATACCTCAACACACACACACCCCATCCCACAACACACACACACAGCATCCCACAACCCATAATGCACACACACAACATATGCATCATCCCATAATCCACAATACACACACACCACACCTCAACACACACACACACACCATCCCGCAACCCACACACACACCATCCCACAACCCATAATGCACACACACCACAACATATGCATCATCCCATAATCCACAATACACACACACCATACCTCAACACACACACACACCATCCCACAAACCACAACACACACCATCCCACAACCCATAATGCACACACACCACACCTCAACAAATACACACACCATCCCACAACCCACACACACACCATCCCACAACCCATAATGCACACACACACCACAACATATGCATCATCCCATAATCCACAATACACACACACCACACCTCAACACACACACACACCATCACACAACACACACATACACACAAACCATCCCACAACCCATAATGAACACACACCACAGCATATAGAAATGTAGAAATATGACGACAGAAAAAGACCACATGGCCTATCTAGTCTGTCCTTCCATATCAACAACTACAACAGTCCCCTTTTTTCCTTTAGAGATCCTCTGTGTTTGTCTCATTCTTTTTTGAATTCAGTTACTATATATGCACCATCCCATAACCCACAATACACACACACCACAACACACACACACACCATCCCACAATCCACAACACACACACACACCATCCCACAACACACAATGCACACACATCACAACACATGCACCATTCCAGAACGCATAATGCACACACACCACAACACGCACACCATTCCACATTGCACATACACCACAACACATGCACCATCCCACAATGCACACATACCATCCCAGCACACACACACAACACACATACCATCCCACAATCCACACACACAACACAAACACAGCATCCCACAACACACAACATCCCTCAATTTGCAATGCACACACACCAAATCACACACACACATCCCACAATTCACAGTGCACACATATCATCCCACAACACACACCATCTCACAACCCACAATGCACACACACACCACAACCCACACATATACCATCTCACAACCCACAATGCAGATACACCACAACACATGCACCATCCCACAATGCACACAAACCACAACACACACACACATCCCACAACTCACAATGAAGACACACCACAACAAATGCAGCATCCCACAGCCCACAATGCACACATACCTCAACACACACACCATCCCCAATGCACACACAATTCCACAATGCACATGCACCATCCGACAACCCACAATACACACAACACAACACACACACACCATCCCATAATCCACAAAGCACACACACACTACAACAGACACACCATGTTTACACAAAGTATGCTATGCATACACATATGCTGTATCACTACCAACACAAACACACCCACAATATCAATAGATGCCACATGCACAACAGAGTATTCACATGTCTTCAGTATACACAAACGACCTGCAGCAAACACATGCACACTTGCACGTTCCCCCACTGGACATAGACCATTGTACACAACCAATACACAAGAGCAGAGAGACCATAAAAACAGATCCAACATGCGGCATATAAACACAGACACGCTCCCAATGCACATCGCGCACACGCACGCAACAGAGTCACATACAGGTGCAACCATTTCAAAGCGAATAGCAAATTATGGTTGTAAATTTGCTATTTTAATGTTTGCTGTCCCTTAATACAGCTAAATGCAACTCATATATAACAGAATCACATACTGCACTGATAACACTGAATACAGGCTGATTTACCAAAGAAACACATACTGCATTGATAACACTGACAAGCTGCTAAAGAACTGTACACTGCACTGATAACACTGAATACAGGCTGATTTATAAAAATAGCACATATTGCATTGATAACACCCCCCCCCCACTTTCCATAAAAAAATATTATGAGTGCACACTGCAGTGATAACATTAAAAATAGCCTGATTTACCAAAGAAGCACACACTGCGTCTGTAATACTGAGAAGGTGATATTTTATCAAAGAAGCCCACATTGCACTAATAGCACTGAAGACAGGCTCATTTACAAAAGAAGTGTACACTGCATCGATAACACTAACAAGGTGCCAATTTACCAATGAAGAGCAAACTGCACTGATAATAAAAAAAGGTGCTGATTTTCACACATTGCCTTGTAATACCATGAAGACAGGCACTTTTTTGGCTGATGCAGCTCAAGAAAATTTTAGTACTTTAGAAAAATTATCCTCTAGCAGAAATTAAACCAGGGATTGGTCAGACCAGCACTGCGTGTTTATCCACTATAGATATACCCTCCATATTTCTGCTTGAATTTCCTTTCCATCGGTCAGCAACCCAACTCCCTGTATCATTGCAGCTTTCCCTGTATCAAAAGAAAACATACTTTTAGGTGTAAATTCACAGGCCACCTCCTATCTAACTGTGCCTCTGTGCTGTAGAATAGAACAGTGGATTATTCTATCGCAGGCACTGATCAGTGTGTTTCTCAGAGTGTCTGTGCTGTAGAATAGAATAGTGGATTATTCTATCGCGGGCACTGACTGATCAGTGTGTTTCTCATGGTGCTTGTGCTGTGCAATAGAATACTGGATTATTCTATTGCAGGCACTGATCAGTGTTTCTCAAGGTGCCTGAGCTGTAGAATAGAATATTGGATTATTCTATTGCAGGCACTGATCAGTGTGTTTCTCATGGTGTCTGTGCTGTAGAATAGAATAGTGGATTATTCTATTGCAGGCACTGATCAGTGTGTTTCTCATGGTGTCTGTGCTGTAGAATAGAATAGTGGATTATTCTATCACGGGCACTGATCAGTGTGTTTCTCACAGTGTCTGTGCTGCAGAATAGAATAGTGGATTATTCTATCACGGGCACTGATCAGTGTGTTTCTCATGGTGTCTGTGCTGTAGAATAGAATAATGGATTATTCTATCGCAGGCACCGATCAGTGTGTTTCTCACAGTGTCTGTGCTGTAGAATAGATTAGTGGATTATTCTATCGCAGACACCGATCAATGTATTCCTCACGGTGTCTGTGCTATAGAATAGAATAGTGGATTATTCTATCACAGGCACCGATCAGCGTGTGTCTCATTGTGTCTTGCTGTAGAACAGAATAGTAGATTATTCTATTGCAGGCACTGATCAGTGTGTTTCTCATGGTGTCTGTGCTGTAGAATAGAATAGTGGATTATTCTATCGCAGGCATCGATCAGTGTGTTTCTCATGGTGTCTGTGCTGTAGAATAGAATAGTGGATTATTCTATCGCAGGCACTGATCAGTGTGTTTCTCATGGTGTCTGTGCTGTAGAATAGAATAGTGGATTATTCTATCGCAGGCACTGATCAGTGTATTCCTCACGGTGTCTGTGCTATAGAATAGAATAGTGGGTTATTCTATCACAGGCACCGATCAGCGTGTGTCTCATTGTGTCTTGCTGTAGAACAGAATAGTAGATTATTCCATCACAGGCACTGATCAGTGTGTCTCTCGTTGTGTCTGTACTGTAGAATAGTATAGTAGATGATTCCATCACAGGCACTGATCAGCATGGTTCTCACTGCATCTCTGCTGTAGAATAGAATGAGTGGATTATTCTATCACAGGCGCTGATCAATGTATTTCTTGTTGTGTCTGTGCTGTAAAGTATAATAGTGAATTATTCCATCACAGAAACTGATCAGCGTCTTTCTCACGGTGTCTATGCTGTAGAATACAATAGTAGATTGTTCCATCACAGGCACTGATCAGTGTATTTCTCAGTGTCTGATGCAGAATAGAATAGTAGATTATTCTATGATAGGCACTGATCAGTGTGTTTCTCATGGTGTCTGTGCTATAGAATAGAATAGTGGATTATTCTATCGCAGGCACTGATCAGTGTGTTTCTCATGGTGTCTGTGCTGTAGAATAGAATAGTGGATTATTCTATCGCAGGCATCGATCAGTGTGTTTCTCACGGTGCCCGTGCTGTAGAATAGAATAGTGGATTATTCTATCGCAGGCATTGATCAGTGTGTTTCTCACGGTGCCCGTGCTGTAGAATAGAATAGTGGATTATTCTATCGCAGGCATTGATCAGTGTGTTTCTCAGGGTGCCCGTGCTGTAGAATAGAATAGTGGATTATTCTATCGCAGGCACTGATCAGTGTGTTTCTCATGGTGTCTGTGCTATAGAATAGAATAGTGGATTATTCTATTGCAGGCACTGATCAGTGTGTTTCTCATGGTGTCTGTGCTGTAGGATAGAATAGTGGATTATTCTATCGCAGGCATCGATCAGTGTGTTTCTCACGGTGCCTGTGCTGTAGAATAGAATAGTGGATTATTCTATTGCAGGCACTGATCAGTGTGTTTCTCATGGTGTCTGTGCTATAGAATAGAATAGTGGATTATTCTATCGCAGGCACTAATCAGTGTGTTTCTCATGGTGTCTGTGCTATAGAATAGAATAGTGGATTATTCTATGATAGGCATCGATCAGTGTGTTTCTCACGGTGTCTGTGCTGTAGAATAGAATAGTGGATTATTCTATCGCAGGCATCGATCAGTGTGTTTCTCATGGTGTCTGTGCTGTAGAATAGAATAGTGGATTATTCTATTGCAGGCACTGATCAGTGTGTTTCTCACAGTGTCTGTGCTGTAGAATAGAATAGTGGATTATTCTATCGCAGGCACTGATCAGTGTGTTTCTCATGGTGCCCGTGCTGTAGAATAGAATAGTGGATTATTCTATCGCAGGCATCGATCAGTGTGTTTCTCATGGTGTCTGTGCTGTAGGATAGAATAGTGGATTATTCTATCGCAGGCATCGATCAGTGTGTTTCTCATGGTGTCTGTGCTGTAGAATAGAATAGTGGATTATTCTATTGCAGGCACTGATCAGTGTGTTTCTCACGGTGCCTGTGCTGTAGAATAGAATAGTGGATTATTCTATCGCAGGCATCGATCAGTGTGTTTCTCATGGTGTCTGTGCTGTAGAATAGAATAGTGGATTATTCTATCGCATGCATTGATCAGTGTGTTTCTCATGGTGTCTGTGCTGCAGAATAGAATAGTGGATTATTCTATTGCATGCATTGATCAGTGTGTTTCTCATGGTGTCTGTGCTGCAGAATAGAATAGTGGATTATTCTATCGCATGCATTGATCAGTGTGTTTCTCATGGTGTCTGTGCTGTAGAATAGAATAGTGGATTATTCTATTGCAGGCACTGATCAGTGTGTTTCTCATGGTGTCTGTGCTATAGAATAGAATAGTGGATTATTCTATCGCAGGCACTGATCAGTGTGTTTCTCATGGTGTCTGTGCTGTAGAATAGAATAGTGGATTATTCTATCGCAGGCATCGATCAGTGTGTTTCTCACGGTGCCCGTGCTGTAGAATAGAATAGTGGATTATTCTATCGCAGGCACTGATCAGTGTGTTTTTCATGGTGTCTGTGCTGTAGACTAGAATAGTGGATTATTCTATCGCAGGCATCGATCAGTGGGTTTCTCACAGTGTCTGTGCTGCAGAATAGAATCGTGGATTATTCTATCGCAGGCATCGATCAGTGTGTTTCTCATGGTGCCTGTGCTGTAGAATAGAATAGTGGATTATTCTATTGCAGGCATCGATCAGTGTGTTTCTCACGGTGTCTGTGCTGTAGAATAGAATAGTGGATTATTCTATCGCAGGCATCGATCAGTGTGTTTCTCATGGTGTCTGTGCTGTAGAATAGAATAGTGGATTATTCTATCGCAGGCATCGATCAGTGTGTTTCTCATGGTGTCTGTGCTGTATACTAGAATAGTGGATTATTCTATCGCAGGCACTGATCAGTATGTTTCTCACAGTGTCTGTGCTGTAGAATAGAATAGTGGATTATTCTATCGCAGGCATCGATCAGTGTGTTTCTCATGGTGTCTGTGCTGTAGAATAGAATAGTGGATTATTCTATCGCAGGCACTGATCAGTGTGTTTCTCATGGTGTCTGTGCTGTAGAATAGAATAGTGGATTATTCTATCGCAGGCACTGATCAGTGTGTTTCTCATGGTGTCTGTGCTGTAGAATAGAATAGTGGATTATTCTATCGCAGGCATTGATCAGTGTGTTTCTCATGGTGTCTGTGCTGCAGAATAGAATAGTGGATTATTCTATCGCATGCATTGATCAGTGTGTTTCTCATGGTGTCTGTGCTGTAGAATAGAATAGTGGATTATTCTATCGCAGGCACCGATCAGTGTGTTTCTCATGGTGTCTGTGCTGTAGAATAGAATAGTGGATTATTCTATCGCAGGCATCGATCAGTGTGTTTCTCACGGTGCCTGTGCTGTAGAATAGAATAGTGGATTATTCTATCACAGGCACCGATCAGTGTGTTTCTCACGGTGCCTGTGCTGAAGAATAGAATAGTGGATTATTCTATCGCAGGCATCGATCAGTGTGTTTCTCACGGTGTCTGTGCTGTAGAATAGAATAGTGGATTATTCTATCGCAGGCATCGATCAGTGTGTTTCTCACGGTGTCTGTGCTGTAGAATAGAATAGTGGATTATTCTATCGCAGGCATCGATCAGTGTGTTTCTCATGGTGTCTGTGCTGCAGAATAGAATCGTGGATTATTCTATCGCAGGCATCGATCAGTGTGTTTCTCATGGTGCCTGTGCTGTAGAATAGAATAGTGGATTATTCTATCGCAGGCATCGATCAGTGTGTTTCTCATGGTGCCTGTGCTGTAGAATAGAATAGTAGATTATTCTATGATAGGCACTGATCAGTGTGTTTCTCACAGTGTCTGTGCTGCAGAATAGAATCGTGGATTATTCTATCGCAGGCATCGATCAGTGTGTTTCTCATGGTGCCTGTGCTGTAGAATAGAATAGTGGATTATTCTATTGCAGGCATCGATCAGTGTGTTTCTCATGGTGTCTGTGCTGTATACTAGAATAGTGGATTATTCTATCGCAGGCACTGATCAGTATGTTTCTCACAGTGTCTGTGCTGTAGAATAGAATAGTGGATTATTCTATCGCAGGCATCGATCAGTGTGTTTCTCATGGTGTCTGTGCTGTAGAATAGAATAGTGGATTATTCTATCGCAGGCACTGATCAGTGTGTTTTCTCATGGTGTCTGTGCTGTAGAATAGAATAGTGGATTATTCTATCGCAGGCACTGATCAGTGTGTTTCTCATGGTGTCTGTGCTGTAGAATAGAATAGTGGATTATTCTATCGCAGGCATCGATCAGTGTGTTTCTCACAGTGTCTGTGCTGCAGAATAGAATCGTGGATTATTCTATCGCAGGCATCGATCAGTGTGTTTCTCATGGTGCCTGTGCTGTAGAATAGAATAGTGGATTATTCTATCGCAGGCATCGATCAGTGTGTTTCTCATGGTGCCTGTGCTGTAGAATAGAATAGTAGATTATTCTATGATAGGCACTGATCAGTGTGTTTCTCACAGTGTCTGTGCTGCAGAATAGAATCGTGGATTATTCTATCGCAGGCATCGATCAGTGTGTTTCTCATGGTGCCTGTGCTGTAGAATAGAATAGTGGATTATTCTATTGCAGGCATTGATCAGTGTGTTTCTCATGGTGCCTGTGCTGTAGAATACAATAGTAGATTATTCTATGATAGGCACTGATCAGTGTGTTTCTCACAGTGTCTGTGCTGCAGAATAGAATCGTGGATTATTCTATCGCAGGCATCGATCAGTGTGTTTCTCATGGTGCCTGTGCTGTAGAATAGAATAGTGGATTATTCTATCGCAGGCATCGATCAGTGTGTTTCTCATGGTGCCTGTGCTGTAGAATAGAAGAGTGGATTATTCTATCGCAGGCACTGATCAGTGTGTTTCTCACAGTGTCTGTGCTGTAGAATAGAATAGTGGATTATTCTATCGCAGGCATCGATCAGTGTGTTTCTCATGGTGTCTGTGCTGTAGAATAGAATAGTGGATTATTCTATCGCAGGCATCGATCAGTGTGTTTCTCACGGTGCCTGTGCTGTAGAATAGAATAGTGGATTATTCTATCGCAGCCATCGATCAGTGTGTTTCTCACGGTGTCTGTGCTGTAGAATAGAATAGTGGATTATTCTATCGCAGGCATCGATCAGTGTGTTTCTCATGGTGTCTGTGCTGTAGAATAGAATAGTGGATTATTCTATCGCAGGCATCGATCAGTGTGTTTCTCATGGTGTCTGTGCTGTATACTAGAATAGTGGATTATTCTATCGCAGGCACTGATCAGTGTGTTTCTCACAGTGTCTGTGCTGTAGAATAGAATAGTGGATTATTCTATCGCAGGCATCGATCAGTGTGTTTCTCATGGTGTCTGTGCTGTAGAATAGAATAGTGGATTATTCTATCGCAGGCACTGATCAGTGTGTTTCTCATGGTGTCTGTGCTGTAGAATAGAATAGTGGATTATTCTATCGCAGGCACTGATCAGTGTGTTTCTCATGGTGTCTGTGCTGTAGAATAGAATAGTGGATTATTCTATCGCAGGCATCGATCAGTGTGTTTCTCATGGTGTCTGTGCTGTAGAATAGAATAGTGGATTATTCTATCGCAGGCATTGATCAGTGTGTTTCTCATGGTGTCTGTGCTGCAGAATAGAATAGTGGATTATTCTATCGCATGCATTGATCAGTGTGTTTTTCATGGTGTCTGTGCTGTAGAATAGAATAGTGGATTATTCTATCGCAGGCACCGATCAGTGTGTTTCTCATGGTGTCTGTGCTGTAGAATAGAATAGTGGATTATTCTATCGCAGGCATCGATCAGTGTGTTTCTCACGGTGCCTGTGCTGTAGAATAGAATAGTGGATTATTCTATCACAGGCACCGATCAGTGTGTTTCTCACGGTGCCTGTGCTGTAGAATAGAATAGTGGATTATTCTATCGCAGGCATCGATCAGTGTGTTTCTCACGGTGCCTGTGCTGTAGAATAGAATAGTGGATTATTCTATCACAGGCACCGATCAGTGTGTTTCTCACGGTGCCTGTGCTGTAGAATAGAATAGTGGATTATTCTATCGCAGGCATCGATCAGTGTGTTTCTCACAGTGTCTGTGCTGCAGAATAGAATCGTGGATTATTCTATCGCAGGCATCGATCAGTGTGTTTCTCATGGTGCCTGTGCTGTAGAATAGAATAGTGGATTATTCTATCGCAGGCATCGATCAGTGTGTTTCTCATGGTGCCTGTGCTGTAGAATAGAATAGTAGATTATTCTATGATAGGCACTGATCAGTGTGTTTCTCACAGTGTCTGTGCTGCAGAATAGAATCGTGGATTATTCTATTGCAGGCATCGATCAGTGTGTTTCTCATGGTGCCTGTGCTGTAGAATAGAATAGTGGATTATTCTATCGCAGGCACTGATCAGTGTGTTTCTCAGGGTGCCCTTGCTGTAGAATAGAATAGTGGATTATTCTATCGCAGGCACTGATCAGTGTGTTTCTCATGGTGTCTGTGCTGTAGAATAGAATAGTGGATTATTCTATCGCAGGCACTGATCAGTGTGTTTCTCATGGTGTCTGTGCTGTAGAATAGAATAGTGGATTACTCTATTGCAGGCACTGATCAGTGTGTTTCTCATGGTGTCTGTGCTGTAGAATAGAATAGTGGATTATTCTATCGCAGGCACTGATCAGTGTGTTTCTCATGGTGTCTGTGCTGTAGAATAGAATAGTGGATTATTCTATGATAGGCATCGATCAGTGTGTTTCTCACGGTGCCTGTGCTGTAGAATAGAATAGTGGATTATTCTATGATAGGCATCGATCAGTGTGTTTCTCACGGTGCCTGTGCTGTAGAATAGAATAGTGGATTATTCTATTGCAGGCACTGATCAGTGTGTTTCTCATGGTGTCTGTGCTGTAGAATAGAATAGTGGATTATTCTATCGCAGGCACTGATCAGCTTGTTTCTCATGGTATCTGTGCTGTAGAAGACGATTGGAGGGACGGAGAGATATTTTTGAATAATATGAGGCTATCTCAGATCAGTAGAACTCTTGGTTCAGCTACGTCCTATGTACAGTTCAGTGTAGAAAACCAGGGAAGGAAGGGTTGTGTGTAAGGGTCTGCAGCAGTCCGCAGATAAGGCAGATATGAAATTTGGAAAGAGTTTGTCCTTATCCGTCTCACAGACAGCTGTCTATTTAACAAGACGAGAAATCATCGTCCGGCTCAAGGACACCAGTAGCTTCCTTTTATTCTGTAGTGGTCTGGGGTGGACGCCTCATCCATGGACTGGGTGACGGCTGCAAAGATGCATCAAGCTGTTATCATTACCCTCATCATTAAATATAACTGTTATTATCCAATGACAAATGATTCCAGCGGGGCACAGAGAGATCTAGTGATTCCGACTGAGGACCCACACAGAGAGGCAATGAGAGCGCCAGGGATTGGAACTGGGACACTGACCCCTACGTGAGCCCATCCCATATTTGCCTGTGGACACCACAACCTGCTGCAAAAACTGTCAGTATCAGTCTATGTGAACCGACAAACCTTTCGGGCTTCCTTTCCCTTGACAGTTACCGCGTACTTATTATGAACACCTTTCATTAGCTCCCTGGCCACCTTTGAATTTAGAAATTGGTTGCGGAGGAGGGGGGGAGTTATCACACATGAATGTGTCATGAAGGCTCGTTCACCCTGCTCACATGCTGACAAACACAAGGTGCCTTTTTTTCTTGGTATAAAACTTTTTTCTTTTAATTTAAAATGGAAAAAAAAAAATCCCTGTCAAAATAAAGAGAAACACATATGTTTTTAAGGTGTGCGTTGGGGTAAAAAGAATTTGGAAATCAGTCCTTTCAACACCAGCTTGTCTCCGAGCCTGGATTCCACAGACGGAGTGTTAAAAATAAATCTCCAACTGGGGCCCATTCGGTGAGGATTTTGTATCCTTAATTTTCCCCTTTTAAATGAAAGTTGCCTGGAAAGTGTGAGGCGTGTGGCCGTGCACAAGGCGACATTTTAACCTCCTGACCTAGGAAGCAGGGTCAGCAGGAGCCCTGACAGAGCGTCACGACCCTAGTAAAATATTGACTCCCGTCCCTCAGAACCTGATCGCAGAAAGAAGCAAGTGGTGATGACCAGCTAGAGGAAGCAAGGCGATTCCTCAAATTTCCAGAGCCTGCATTAGGGGCCCTTTTACCAAACTGCAGCATTTCTTTGGCCCTGGTGTGCATCGTGAGTCAAAATCAATGCGTGTTAGGTGCCGCCAGACCACGGTAATTGTTGTAGGTGAGGCTGGCATGTGCAAGCCCTTTAGCACATGTCCGGCATGTGTTTAGCACCCAACACCACCTATAGAGGTTGGGTAGGTGCACCCCAACTAACTGCAATATTGCCGGTTAGTGCATGTTGCTGAGGTCACACTAACTGGAATCTCCAGTCAGTCCACTCTTCACCCCAGCTTCACCCACCTCATAATGAGCACTTGATGTGTGTTTCAGCCTGCAGAGTAACAGTCGCCACAGGACAGAAGCGGATAACGCATGCTAAAAGGGCCCCTTATACTCATGACGGCTACCGAAGGGAGAGGGTGGGGACACAGCATAAGCAGGTTCATTTCATAACTCGGTCTAAAAAATACTTGGAAGTCCCTATTTCATGCCTATTTTATCAAAACAGCATGAAGCCCAATTTTGCAGAGGAGCCCTGCATGAGAAAGGGAACAATGCAGGTCAGGACGTACACATTTCCCTAAATATTTTACAAACCACTCTGCTGAATGTAACCTGCAGACACATGAGGGTTAGCCGGCAGGGAACAGCGATTTCCTAGAACTGCTCATAGGGAAAGAGAAGGACCCACAACGCAGTGTCCTGCAATAAGCCCTGGCAGCAGTATGAAGAATGGCCCCATTTCCCAATTACACCTATGTTTGGAGACAACCAAGCAGCCAAGCTGCAAAAGGGGTTTTTAAATTCTTGATGGCAACATTTAAAAAGCAGGGGATGAAGGACAATTACCCATCATATCCCTCATTTTCATCCCTGG
This sequence comes from Ichthyophis bannanicus, assembly GCA_033557465.1. Classification (NCBI taxonomy): domain Eukaryota; kingdom Metazoa; phylum Chordata; class Amphibia; order Gymnophiona; family Ichthyophiidae; genus Ichthyophis; species Ichthyophis bannanicus. The sequence continues at coordinate 98,296,770 of CM066051.1, read as the reverse complement.
CCAAAATGGGCACTTTTAAGAAGGTCGTATGCGGTGCTGATGGGGAACTAGATGTATTATTTATGGTCTACGCAAAACACTCCCCCTCTGAATCTGTGTGCTTCAGGCTTCCGCACATGTGAACAGCGGCATTCAGAAATCACCACTCACATGTGTAGCCAATCGGGGGTGTATATGCAGCTGCTTACATCTGCAGAAATCACGCAAGACTTGCAAAATGGCGTTCTTTATTAAGTGGGTTCCCAGAACTCTTCCCAGTAGCTTGTAAAATACATGCCCACATTTGCACCGGCCTCAAAGTGCCTCCATCACACTGCTAGTCCTGTCCCGGGAATGCGCACGGGCAGGTCACAGGAAAGCAGGTAACACATAATTATGTGCACATACCCTGCTTTCCCATGACCCACAAAATGAGTGACAAAAGGCAAAAACCCCCGTAATCCATCGGTACCATGAATGAGCTGCTTTGCATATAGCAAAACTTAGTGCAGAATGGGGTGGGAGGGCGACGAAATGAGCAGTTTATTTAAATTCACAGGTTCTAGTCTCAATTCACAATTTACTTCATACATATCTGCAATCTGCTTAAGACACGTGCGATAGGCAGATCAAAAAAATCCTTTTAAATAAATATATTTGAAGGCGATGTTGTTATCCACCGTGAATTCTTGGGTACCGTGGATTATAAATGCTTTTAAATAAAGACAAATAAAAGCTTGCAAGATTGCACCTGGAATATAATGGGAGGCAATATATTAAAGATTTTCTCCCATTTTTTGTCTACGGTAAAAATACTTTTTACATGGTCACCTAAATGATGCCGCCTGCACACCGTGTAAAATAACCTGCTAAAGAAAGCAGACACCCATTTGCCCACATGCTCTCCAGAAACTAAGAAGAGACACCCAGTTCCCTCAACAGAGAGTCAAATGAGCTATAGCTACTTGGACACATTCACACAAGTTAATTTTCCAGAGATGATGATCTTGAAATAGCACTGGAATACGGGAAAGTAGTTCTCACCTCCACGGTCTGTGTACTCGGAAACCAAGGCCCCGCACGTTCCCTGACAGAGACCAAACCTGCAAACGTCTGAAATCCAAACCATTTACTGATTTTGGGGTGCTTGGGAATGTGCTACCTCCCTCCCCCCCCCCCCCCCAACATTTCCAGCTTTTTCCAACAGAACTGGATGAGACTGGGCATCGGCAGAGGGTTGGAATTGAGGGCTGGCGACTGTGAATTGAAAAGTGAAGCTTCTATTTTTCAAAACCTAAGCAGGAGGAGGGAAGACGGTCAGTGTCCAGTCCATTTTAAGTTGAAACCCATTGATTTTTCTTGAACCTGCCCCACCTCTACCATCACCAAGAAATAAAGGAGGACATATGTGCGATGGAGATAGTATTCTCAGTAACAGGTGTATTTTGGGAATCACCAGGAGTGGGGATATCGATTTTAGTTTGAAGGCCAAATAAATTGCCTTCCCAGTCCTGAGCTGAGAAAGGGGGCTCTCAAAAATCTATTCAAAAAGTATCACCTTAGATTCTTTTTCTGTTTTGTTTTGTTTTCGGTTCGCAGTCTTTATGTCTTTACTTCCCAATTAGGAAAATGAAGCAATCTCTCCGGATTTGCGCTTTCCATTTATATGGTTTCTTTACTCCCCAAGTCGTGTCACCCCATAATAAGCAGACAACCCATATCTCTGGGAGATGAGCCGGTCCGGTCCTGGGTCTTCTCCCCACCCCTGGACCAGTACATTCAGGGACAAGTTTAGTAAATTTTAGGTTAAGCCGTTGGGTCCATAGCACTGAACGGTCTGTAGGGATTTAACACGCATTAACCTAATTAGTGCAGATTATTTATTTAATCAGATTTATATACCACCTTATCCTTCAATCAGCATGGTTCACAATATAACTTGTCATCATACATTACAACATAAGGGTGAAGGCAGGGGGAGGAGTGAGGGGTAAGATTACATGAAAACTTTTAGCAGAGATTCGCCTCAGTGTCTGTAACAAACTACAAGTCCCAGCATGCACTGGAGTGCACGGGCAAAACCTGGCCTGGCTATTCGCAAAGGCTTGGCAGTACCTGGTCACTCTGAGGGGTCACAAACCCGTTATCCATACTGAATATGAATGAGATAGATTTGCAAATCATCGAGGCCAGTACCTGCATTTTAGCGCACTAGATAGATATTTACTCTTTCCATACTTGGTTTCCTCTGCTATTAATAAATTTAATTTTGTATTAAGAAAGTGTATTCCATAGATAAACTTTATCTCCCCTCCCTATCCAGATTTCCAAGCTATCCAGAAGGAGCTTGACAATATTCAAATCCTAATTAGGCCGCTGGAAAGGCAGAAAATCCCAAAATTTAGAAAGTGGGGATTTTGGGGGTGGGGGAGGGGGTTGGAAATGAGACATGAATAATAAATAAATCAATTCTACTAAACAAAAAAAACAGTATTCACATTTCAAATTTTCATTTCTCAAACTGGTTTTTACCCACAAACACACCTGTTAAAAAAAAATATATATATATATCCTCCCTCCCCACAAAAAGTCAAGATTTCAAAATGAAACAATTTTTATTTTCAAAACAAGAACCTTCAATTTTAAAGCTGTTTAAAAAAATGTGGCGATCCAGTGGAGGAATATGACCCCTGACTTTTCCGCAAGCTTCCAGTTTGGGGGACTGGAAATATTTGCCATCTCGCCCTACCTCAAGCCACCCTCTTAGGGCCTGACACAACCCCTTTCTCCCACTGACACCAACCAGCAAGAATTTTATTCTTAAAGAATCTATAACGTTTGAGGGTCCCTGGCTATGATTCTGTATGAATTTTGGGCTGAAACGGCCCAGTTAATCTTTCAGCCTCTCTGGGTGGATCTGGGTAACAGTCCCCTGAAATACTTACAAGGTATTATCTCATAAACCCTCCTTAACTCTCTGGGATTGAGCAGGGCTGCTCCTTTGATATTCTGCATTTAAAATTAAAAGAAAAAAAATCGGGTATTTATTTTGTGGTTTTGGTTCAGACAGGCCATAGCCAAACATTTATTGTCAAAAGTCTCCGTTAGGGCCTTGGTGTGTTTAAACTTGAAGAACGAAATATCCTGTTTAGTCAAGCTGCAAACCCAGACGGAAAACAGCTGTTTACTTCCAGCCCCTTCATTTTCCTCCACCGCCCCCATCAACCCCCCCCCCCCAAAAAATATATTTCTATATGATAGCAAAAAATATATATAATTTGGACAAAAATTCGTACTGTAGGAGAAAACTCCTTGGGCCGAAGAAATTAGCTAATGGAAAGGTTTTTGGGGGCTTTGTTTTTGCTTTGGGGAAAGAATAATTTTGGAAGATTTGCCCATCTGCAGGATTTTGGTTGGAGGAAAGTCTTTGAATGATCCCGGGTCATTTAGCGGTGGCAAAGACCATCACTTGTGCTTCTTCGATCGGCACCTAACCGGGGCTCCCAGGTACCCCCCAAAACCACTTTTATCCTACTGCAAAGTTGCTTTAAAAAGCAAGGATTTTCTTTTCACTAACAGGAAGAAAATAAAACAATCCTGTCGTGTGAATATTTCGTGCCTAATGCGAGTGTTTCACCTGAGAGCGACTTAGACGTAAAACGCTGAATGACATCTGCGGGCCGTAGGTAACTCACGTTTCCATTAACTAACGATGCGGCGCCCACCCGGTGGGGCTCCGCGGAAGGGGAAAGACCCGATCTTCCCAGCCCCCCACCTCCGGCAATGTGCAGGGCCCCGGGGCTCGCCTGCAAAACTCCCTCGGCAAAGGAAAAGCAATCCGACGGCCAATCGGGTCAAACGTCTATTCTGTTATACATCGACGTATATCATCTAATCTATATCGGAACATAAATATTGTACAGTGCGGCTGCAGCCGGCGAAAGCGATCGGCTCGGTCCCCCACGGAGTCCCCGAGCCCGCCGAGATATCCGTCTAAAGGTCGCACAATGCCTAAAAACACCATCAGACGGGCTTGTTTTTAAACACGGAGCCCAATTTCCCGGTCTTGTTTGCCGTCTCTGCCGGTCCCAGCTTTTGAGTTTCTCTTTTCTTTCCAGCCCCCACCTCACCCCCTTCCCTTTCAGTTTACAAAGCCGGACTGGATAGTAAACACGCTATTGCACTCAGGTTCTGAAAAAGAAAGTTGCACGCACACACACACACACACGTATTAACATAATTCAGGTTGGTAAGACTTGGCTGCAAAGTCTGTCGAAGGATCCTTTACACCCCCCTCCCTCCCCCCCCCCCTCTCTCTCTCTCTCTTTTTAAATCCTAAAGTGCACAAAAGAAGCCTTGTTTACTTCTTCGGAAAAGAGTTAGTACACAAGAAAGGGAGAAATAGATTGATTTACACAGCACGTACCGTTCGTGGTGCAGGGAGAGCTGCCAAAGATCGCGCTCCTCTCTCTCCCTCTCTCTCTCTAAAAATACCCCAAAAGAAGGGAAGGACGGATCCTGCCCTCGCCCCCACCCCTCTCCCCTTAGACCGCTTCCAGCGCAAGACGGGCGCAGGGCGAGCAGGCGGCGGTCGTCCCTCTAGCGCCTGGTGCAAGTTGCAAGGAAATGGGCCCTGGGTTTCTGGAGAGGTGCCATCGTTTCTCTTTCTGCAGGAGTCCTCCTCCCCCTCCTCCAGCTCTGGCAGCAGCCAGTGAGGAACTGGGAGGTGGGGGGGGGGGGGGCACTAACTTTGTCTTTCTCCCTTCCCTGCCCGAGCTGCAGCCCTCTCCCCGTCTCTTTCCAGGTCCAGACACATTGGGTGGCACAGGGAGATCTTGGCTAGGGAGAGGAATTTTTAGGGGGGGGGGGGGGGGCAGAAAGCTCCTAGGCTGAGCTGAGCCCGTGAGAGAATTATTAATAAGACCCTTCCCCTGTACTGACTCCCCCCCCCCCCTTTTTTTTTCGCAGGGAGTGAGGACAGGCAGAGCTGAGATTTAAAAAGGATAAAACGTTCCGGCTCTGGGAGAGACCAGGGGTCTGTCTGCTGAGACTGGGTGCTGGAGGTGTGTATGGGGGAGGAAAAGCGAGGGTGGGGGAGGAAAAGCGAGGGTGGGGGAGAAGGGGCAAAAAGGGGGGAAGAGAAAGAAGGGAGAAAAAGGGGGAGAAAGAGAGTAAGAAGGGCGGGAGGTAAAAAAGAGAGAACGAGAATAAGGAAAAGTGAAGGAGAGAGAGAGAGAGAGAGAGACGGGCGCAGGCGACTGAGAAAAAGTGAAAGTAAGAGGAAAAGCGGCGGGAGAGGCTGAAGGGGACAAAAAGTTTGGAAAGTGGGCGAAGGGCAGCAGGAGTCCGAGAAGGGGGGAAGCAGATGGAAAGGGAGAAAAGAAGTGAAGCCGTGGGGCAGGAGAGAGAAAGATGAAGCGGGGAAGCGGCGAGCGACGTTCTCAGCCTCCGCCTTTCAGCTATTCCGTTATGTTCTGCAGAGCTTATATCTTGCTCGATTTTGTTTCGTTTCCTTTTAGATGATATGTTCTATATTTCTGAGCGCTGCATGAGAATGAGAGATGAAAGGGAAGTGAAAAGGAAGAAGGGGAAAACGAGGCCATAGAGAACAAAGAAAACAAATTAAAAATAAAATAAAGGAATAAATAAAAATGGGGAAAACGTGAACAGAAAAAGCATAAAAGAGTAAAGATAAAAGCGGAAAGACCAAAGTAGAAGTATTTTAAAAAAATCAAAGGAGAGAAAGGAAAGAGAGGGATAAATTAAAGGAAAAAAATAAAAGGGACAAGAAATCAACAATGATTATGAAGAAAATAAAGTAAAAAAAAGTGAAGAAAAGTGAGTGTAAAAAGAAAAGGAAGGACAAAGGAGAAAAAGAAAAAATAAGTGGAACTCAAGAAATTAAAAGAAAAGCAAATAAAAGGCAGAAGAAAATGAATGAATAAAGAGGAAGAAAAGGAGTAAATGAAAGAGCGTGAGAAAAGAGGGAACAGGAAAGACATATGGTGACAAAAGAAAAGAAAAAGTAAAGAGAAAAAAAGGAATGCAAATAAACTAAAAATAAAGAAAATGAAAAATCAGGAAAAATGTATAAGGAGAGAAGAGTTAAATCCAACAAAATCTTTCATCTACATATTGGCAATTAGCAGATTGATATTTGGGGATGGGACCAAGGGTGCCTATTTTTTTCTGTTGAGCTTATAATGGCAGAGACAATTCATTTTTTTAAATTAATCCCTACATCCCACAAATTCCTAAACTGTTGTCCCAGAGATGGGCACGGTAGGGGAAGAGGGAAGCAGCAAGTCTGCCTTTGAACTCCCCCCTCGCCCGGTGTTCTGATTTTTGGCACTTCACCATGCCTTAGGCAAAGTGCAGAATAAAATTAATCAGTTATTTCCAGACAAAACATCACACTAGAATAACAACAAGCCCTTCCCCCAAAGAAAAGTGACGGAATTCTTAAAAAAAAACAACAACACACAATTCAACGTTTAGTGAGAGCCTGTGTATAGGGGATGTACGTGTAGGTGTGGGGGGGGGGGGGGAGGCTGTACTGAACTGTTACTTTTCAGCACGGTTGCAAACTTCTGTCCCAGTGAATAAGCGCTGGGACTTCAGGCGTGGGTCTACACATTAGAGAGCGAGTGCGGCAGCTTTAGTGGGTCTCTCTGTACGTGTAAGTTTAAGCGCGCTCAGGGTGGAAGGCGCGCGTACACTCTCGCATAACGTTTTTAGGAGTTTATATTAGCCTTTTAGGTTTTATAATGTGCATGTCTGACTAACTTCATGTAAGCCGCGTTATTGGTCATAAGCGGGTATCAATTCTACTAAATAAATCCATACATAAACGTCTATGTGTCTATGAAGCTGCCTATTTGTGCAGAGCTGTGTGTTCGCCTGTGTGCGTCCAAAGGGTCCTTTTACTAAAGTGCGTTGCAGTCGGTTTTGGCCCTGAAGCCTGTGGTGACCGGCAGCAAGGGGCCCGGACAGTGAGCGCGTGCAGCCTGTGGCACATTGGGGTGCTGAAGACATGGTTTGGGGTGAAGAGTGGGCGTGGTGAGCCCAGGGCAGGTAGCACAAGGTGTAGTTTGCTAGAAGGGGCAAAGGGTAAGAAGTCATACTGACCGTGTGGGCAGGGGGGGGGGGGCACGTTCACATTGCTGCCTTCGACATTTAAGGGAGCACTTGCCTCCCCCCAAACTACACCTATGACTGCACCTCCTGCAATTGTGCCCCTCTGTGTAGAAGTCTGGCCTCGTACCTGCGCCTTTCCCCTCCGAAGAATTCTGCACAAAAGCTTTTTAGCTACTCAGCAGATTTTTTGCGTTGGGAGCTGGTGAGGTGGCTGGAAAAGAGATAGAGGAAAAAGTCTTGCTTGTAAATCAGTAGGAAATGTAGAAGCCAGATAGACAGAGGCCCAAAGACCTGAGTTTAGACGAAATATTTGCCTTCACTGAAGCTAGAGGCCAGTTTTCTGGACGGATTTTATGAGGCTAATGAGAGCTAGAGTGTGTGTGTGACTCCATTCTACCCTGCAGTGGGACACTTCTCCTGTCCGTACTGTGCCTGGTCTGTGGTGACACGGTGTGTGTAGGGCTATGTGGTGCCTGTTTGTGTATGAGTGCATATGTGTGTGTATGCATGTGTGTATATGTGTGCATGTGTGTGAATATGTCTGTGTGTATATATGTGTATGTGTGCGTGCATGCTTGTGTGTATGTATGTGTGTGCATATATGTGTGTTTATGTGTGTGTATACGTGTTTATGTGTGTATGTGTGTGTGTGCGTATATGTACGTGTGTATGTGTGTGTGTGCATGTATATGTGTGTGTATGTTTGTGTATAAGTATGTGTGTGTATATGTATGTGCGTATGTGTATATGTGTGTGTGTATTTGTATATATGTGTGTGTATGTAAAAATGCAATGTGTGCCTTTGAGTCAGCCCTGGTGACTCAGAAGCTCCTGGGTTTTCTTGACAGTGTGAACGGAAGTAGATTGCCAGGCCTTTCTTCCGATATTGTGAAGACAGATTCACCTATAAATCAAAAATCACCTAAACTCCACACAGTGAATGAATATTACTATATTGTGAAGACAGGCCTTTCTTCCGAGGCAATGGAGGGTTAAGTGACTTGCCCAAGGCCACAAGGAGTGCTAGAGGGGATCAAACCCTGGTTGCTTTGTTACCAAGCCACTGCTCTAGCCACCGGGCTACTGACTGTGTATATGTATGTATGTATGTGTGTGTGTGTGTGTGTGTGTACTTGTGTGCGTGCACATGTGTGGTTGTGTGCATATATGTATATGTGTGTGTGTGTGCGCATGTGTGGTTGTGTGTATATATGTATATGTGTGTGTGTATATGGGCGTATGTAGCTTGCACCGCTGTGCGTATACTTATAGTTACAGCATGACTCTAGAAATCCGTTCTCCTTCTTGTTGCTGGGGGAAGACATTCAGTGTTGAAAAGTTTCAATGGGGACTGTGGAGAGAGCCCTAGTTCACTAGAAAGCAGCTAACCTTGAACCTACTTTCCCAACTGCTTTACATATTATACCTAGAAATAAGGGTCATCACATACCTTGTAGCGGATTCCTCTCTAGTGCAATACGTTTAGGAGCTCTCGAGAAAGGGCTGTGCGCCCAACTAACCTCAATGACCGTCTACAACTTATAACTACTTTTGCCAGAGGGTGAAGGATACGCGGATAGATACGGATTCGGCGCTTTAGAACGCCAGATTCTCTTTCGCGTTACCAAAGAAATTATCTTTGCAAACCAGTTTCCTTCAGGGAGGAATTTCTCCTGGGGCAAGCCTTGGACTGGGATTGAGATGATTGTGCGGAACAGATCTTAAAAATAGAAGGAAGTCTGGCACTTCCCACAAGCTTCATCTTAAATGTTTCTTCCAAGCTGCGCGGGAATCCTACGTCCGCACTGCGATATGGCGTTTCTCGCGACTCAAAGCGCGATACCGCAGCGCCTCTCCCTACTCCCACGCAGCCTGCAGGGACTCTTCCCACACCGGCGTTAGAAAAAGCATCTTTCAGTGCACAGAACATATAGACACGCACACATCATCTGTGCAAAGTCTCTTATATAGACACGCACACATCATCTGTGCAGTCTCTTATATAGACACGCACACATCATCTGTGCAAAGTCTCTTATATAGACACGCACACATCATCTGTGCAGTCTCTTATATAGACACGCACACATCATCTGTGCAAAGTCTCTTATATAGACACGCACACATCATCTGTGCAGTCTCTTATATAGACACGCACACATCATCTGTGCAAAGTCTCTTATATAGACACGCACACATCATCTGTGCAGTCTCTTATATAGACACGCACACATCATCTGTGCAGTCTCTTATATAGACACGCACACATCATCTGTGCAAAGTCTCTTATATAGACACCACACATCATCTGTACAGTCTCTTATATAGACACGCACACATCATCTGTGCAAAGTCTCTTATATAGACACGCACACACATCATCTGTGCAGTCTCTTATATAGACACGCACACATCATCTGTGCAAAGTCTCTTATATAGACACGCACACATCATCTGTGCAAAGTCTCTTATATAGACACGCACACATCATCTGTGCAGTCTCTTATATAGACACGCACACATCATCTGTGCAAAGTCTCTTATTTCTTACCTCAGAAAGTGGAAACTCTTCTCCCATTTCCTCGGTCCTCTTAGAGCCCAAAACGGGCCCCTAGTGATTTGCTAACCCTCGAGTTTTTGCGCGTTAACCCTTTATGGAATGACATTTTAAGGCCGGTTGTTCAGTTCTGAGTGTGGGATAACTACACGGAACTGTCTTTCCTAAAGGTCTTTCAAGGGTAATTAGGGAACTGGTGAACTCGGAATCACCCCCGCCCCCCTTTTCGGCTCCAAACCCCTCCGACCAGGCGCCAGTTACTAACCAGGCCTAAGCGGCGTAACGACTTTACACTTTTTGCAAGTTAGAATTCAAATAGGCAACTTTTTTGTATGGTCCCTTAAAAACCGAAAGCCATTTTTTCGGGGGGTGGGGGGACAGCTTTTAAGGTACTTGTAACCATTTAAAGGGACGGTGGGATCGTCCTAAAACTTAGCTGTTTGGGGAAGAGGCTTTTACAGCCCCATAATACAAACGTTTCCTGGTAATATTCCAGCGTCCTCGCATTGCAGGAGCTTTTTCCTAGCCATTAATGAAGTTTTTGCTGCTGTTTACCTTTCTGTAACTTGTTTGCGTTTCTAATTAAACTGCCAAAGGACACTTTCTGAGACGAGTCATTAAGAGACGGGACAGATAACATTACTGCTTGCAACCTCCCTGCCAAATCTCTCCCTTTTTTTCACCGGCTCTATAAAAATAAATAAAGGCGTTTACTCTCTGTCTGGCTCTCAAAATATTTGTCCTCCTTATAATGAATTATCGCCGAGTTAAAAAACAAATGATTTAAAAGTGAATTTCATCTATTGAATTCTCTCCCATGTATTGGCCCTTTAAGCTGATTTTTAAATGTTAAGAAAGTTGCAGAGGGGATAAAGATTCTTTTTTTTAATTAAGCATGAATTAAACGACGGAAAGGTGATGTCGGAGCTCTGCAATGTGAGAATTTGCGGCGTCTCTCTGAAGTGTCCGTACAAAGGAGCCCGAAGTTGCGACCGTCTTTTCCTGCGGATTTCTCTGCATTTACATGGCTTAAAATGTTTGTGATGCAACTGAGAGGATACAAAAAGAATAAATATTATATTTTAAAAAACATCCATTAAAAGCAAAGATTGAGCAGCCCCAAATGTATTTTCAACAAGCAAATAAATCTCTATCTTTTTTCTTTAATTATTTCTAAGAAGTATAATATTTTCTAATAGAAAACCTACTGTGGAGAAACTTTAAATGAGAAATATATATCCTGTAGTATAATTCTACAAGTCTTTCAGAATAATTATTTAGTAACCTATTAATTATGATATATATAGGTTTTGTTTTTGCTGTTCATCCGTTCAATTTTGAACGTTTAAACAGCAACGTTTTCCTCTGTTCAAATAAAGAAAATAATTTCTAAACCGGCGCAAAGGTTCCCGGTCAGCCAAATCTACCGTGGATTAAAATGAACTTTGTAGCAGGTGAAAGAACTCACTGTAGACCCCCAAGGTCTCTGCTTTCAGAAGGGGTCTTACAGCCCCTGGGCTCCCCTTCGTCGCCTTCTCAGGTGTGTTAACGTTTAAGGATGAAAGGGTGAAATATGTCCGTCAGCTTTTCTCTTTCTTTTTTTTTTTAAATTAAACTTGATTTATGAAATGCGCCTCTGCGCACGCAAAACACTTGCAAAGATATTTTGCGTGTCTCTTCCAGCCATCCCGAGAAAACTAAGGTGGGTTTTGGTTGGAAAGGATTAAAACTGCGCAGCTAAACCCTGCCAGATGAGGACGTCCTGGGTACAAGTTTTGCTTGGAGTTTCCGCATATCAGGAGCCCAAAATAAATTCGGGTTTGAAAGATTCTGGGACTGGGGACCAGATGGGACGCTGCTGATAATACGAATTGGGAAGTTTGGTCCAAGAACTGTTGTTGGGGGGGGGGGGGGGGGTTATTTCTCGTTTTTAAGCAGAACTGATCCAGACCCAGTGTCTTAAAGCCGAACTAATTCAATAAAAACATTCTCTGCATTTGACAAAAACTTTGCCCGTGTCGGTGGCTACAAACTCAAAAACGGTGGGAAACGCTGCCGCAAAAAAACATATTTCAAATCCTGGAGAAAATGACCAAAACTATTGTTTCCCCGTTTAATTTCTTTTCTTTCTTTCTTTTAAGAGAAACTATTGAAAGGATCTCATTTGCAGAAACTCCATAAATGCGGCGCCGTCATTTCGATCCGGCCAAAGAGGGAGAAACGTTTATCCCGGACTGAATCCAATGAAAACAGGGCGGAGGCTGGGAAATGTCCAGGGTTTACCGTTACCTTAGAAAATCGGGTTAATAGCAGTCAGTGGAGTTATTCGGGTTCAATTTTTCATATCTATAGTCAAATGGAAAGATTTCCGAAATCTATCCGGCTGATTAACCTGCTGAGGCTAATTTAAAAACATGATCTGAATGTAACAATATTCAGACGCCCCGAAATGGACCCAAACACCCCAGTCTGAATCCCCCCCGTTCAGTTAGTCGCTGGCAAACGCCGAGTCCTGTCCCCTCCTGGTTTTCAGTTTTGACCCTGCTTTCGGGCGCCCTTACAACTTCGTCTGGCTTCCAGCTCTGCCTTGCCTTCTGGGGAGGGGGCGGGGGGGGGGGGGGGTGATGAGAGCCCCCTGGTAGGAGAGAATTAGAAGCAGATTGGAATTTGCACCCCCTGTTCCTCTGATTCATATCATTATTATGGGAAGCCTTGCAGGGCCAGCGTTACATGGAAAAGTTTAATTTATTTGTAGACGGGTTAAGAAAACAGGCCCGGATTATAATGGGCCTTGGAGAGAATTTCTTAAGAGCTGCTAAGGTATTTTATTTCTTAAATATATAAACCGTATGACTGGAACAGAAAGGCAGAGCTGAAGGAGAGATTCGGAAGATTAAGAAGGAGTTATCTAGCGTGTGGGCGTCTATAGAAGCAGATATACGCACACCTAGTACAGTCTGAGGCCAGAGAGGCAAGGAGAGACAGACGGACTAGTCAAGAGAAGGACGAGGGGGAGAGAGAGGAGGGTGAGTAGGAGGGTCAGAAGAGAAGGGGAGGGCGATGGATGGACAGAGATGGAGCTAAGGGGATACTGTAGACAGAGAGAGAGAGAGAGAACATTTTTCAATAAACCTAAGAACTGCCAAAGGTCCATCAAGCCCAGGATTCTGTTTCCAGCAGTGGCCAAATCCTTGTCACAAGTACCTGGCAATTTCCCAGAAAGACATACAGGTCCCATGCTGCATATCCAGGGGGTAAGCAGGAGATTTCCTTCAGTCTACCTTAATAGTGGTTTATGGACTTTTCCTCCAGGAACTTGTCCAAATCTTTATTAAGCCAAGCTACACTAACAGCTTTTACTCCATCCTCCAGCCACGATTTCCAGAGATAATTATGCACTGAGTGAAAAAATATTTTCCCCGATTAGTCCTAAATGTGCTATATTGTATCTTCATTGTGTGTCCCCTAGTTTTTCTACTTTTTGAAGGAGTAAACAACTGATTTACATTTACCCCTTCCAAGCCACTCATTTTATAGACCTCTATCATATCTCCCCTCAACTGTCTTCTCTGCAAACTGAAGACCGCTAATCTTTTAAGCCTTTTTTCATCCTCTCTATCTTTTTGGAGGTCTCCAGAATCACACTCAATACTCTAAATGAGGTCGCACCAAAGACCTATACAGAGGCACTATCACCTCCTTTCTTCTGCTGGCCATTCCTCTCCCTATGCACCAAAGCATCCTTCTAGCTTTTGCCATCACCTTTTCTACCTGTTTGGCCACTTTAAGATCATCAGAAACAATTACGCCCAGGTCCCGCTCTTCTTTCGTGGACAGAAGTACTTTGTCCCTACACTGCATTTTTTAGCATTACATCTAAGCAGAATTTCTGGGCCCTCTCTCCTTCCTATTGCCTTCTGCTAGGGTCAGCTGCTCCCTTTCAGCAATACTTGCTGTATGCCAGAGTTACTGCTGGGCATCATCTGTTGAGCGTGTGCCAAGCCCATTCTCTCCTCTCCCGCCTCCTACCCCAATACCACTTTCTGGAACCAAGTGCTACAGGATGTCTGTGATGTGTCTGGAGATACAAAAAGGCAAAAGTGGAGAGAGAGTGGGCTTCATATCAAGACACTGCCCACCGCATGCTCACCCTCTCTCTTCCCGTCCTCTTATACTGAAGCATTTCTGGAGTGCAGGCACCAGCCTATCTCAGCCTCAAGCCCTGGCCAGGCTGTTTATTTCATTTAGCACAGTCTCCAGACTGGACCCCCAGAGCAGGTGACCTTCCAGAACAGAGGAGTACAAGAGAAGGTTCCCTCTTGGCCCCCTGGCTTCCACTCTCATTGCTAATCTCATGTGTCTACTTAGAGGGCAGACCCTCTTCTAATACTATTCTTGCAAAGATCCAGACTCATAGATTTTATGCAAACCCAAGTCTATCCAATCTCAAGAGCCAGAAGATAAGTTACCCTAGATTGGTGGCTTTTGGCATAATAATCTATAGTCATTGGTGTGCTCACAGCTTGGTATATGAATGGGATTCCAGAGAAGAACCAGAGGGTTGATCAAAATCAACATCTACAAGGACTAACAGCATTGTCAGGATGGATTAACCCAACAAGAGAGGACATGGTTAGCTTCACACAGAAGGTTAACCTCACCCATGCAGACCAGCAACGGGTGGAAGAAGAGTGAGAAGCCCTTCAAGACAATTTCTGGCTGTCAATTACAGCCTCCAGTCCCAACAAGTCTTAAAGCAGAGAGACCTTCATTGCAAAGGTAGCCACAACCACGGCAAATAACTCTGCATCCAAAAGCTTCAAGCATAAGAGAGCTTATAGACTCCCCAGTCTTCCCAAGCAGTAACCTCTTGCAAGCCTTCTCATGGGCAACAGGGAGCATCTGATGGGTGGGAGGTTCCATGTATTACAAGTGCTGTCTTGTAAGATGTATTACTGGGTGATACATCACGGCAGATAACGACCACATTCAACTATCCAGTCTGCCTAGTTTTTATTGATAGTATGTAGTTCACACTTTTCCAGGAGAAGATCAAGGTAAGCTACATTCAGGTAGAGTAGGCACTTCCATGTCCCCAAAGGGCTCACAATCTAAGTCTGTACCTGAGGCAATGGAGAGTTAACTGGCTGGCCCAAGGTCACAAGGCATGCCAGTGGGATTTGAACCCTGGTCTTGCTAGTTCTAAGCTGCTGCACTTGCTTTCACTAGACCACTTCTCCACTCCATTGACATTTTTCCACTTGGAATAAACTATTGTACACATTTCCCATGCCACATCCTGCTCCCCTGCCTCCCAGTCCCCCTCCTACCACCACTCTCCACATCCATCCCAAGCAGGTCTATAATCTGTTCCCGTCCTCTTCGTCATCTCCTCCGCTTGGGCCATGGTCTGTTCCTCTGCAAGTCTTACAATACGCAGACCCTCTAATGTGTCCTTATTACCATGCTTTCTAAATAATCCCCTCACTCCCCCCCCAAACTAGCAAAGCCACCGTCCCAAGCATCCAGCCTGCCCAGGTTCACTGAAAGTTTGGATTTAGCCGTGGGCTCCCCATGCAGATCCTCTGAGGCTCTCTGTACATATGATGGAGCCACATCACTGCTGTTGGGCTTGTAACCACGGCTCCATGCAGAATACCCAAACACCTTCTTGGGAACCCGATGCAGTCCCATCACTGCTGCTCCATGTGGGTTACTGCACTGATGGACATTATGTCACCCCGCCCATGTCTCACCACCCAACCTTGCAATGATGCAGAGAACAGGCAGTGTCAGTAGGTGCTCTGTCCAAAAGAGTCTGCAAGTGAAGCGAGGAAGCTCTGAGCGCATGTCTCATGATGTGTAAGAGTTAGTGTCTTGCGCACGTCGTCTCTTATAGTGTGGAATTTTTAATTTGGATTCAGCTCGCATCTTTTTATTGGTTGCCTATGAAGAGATGCATCCAGTGTGCAGATTCCTTCGTGCCCCTGGAAGGCTTAGCTGGAGCATTGGAGAGTGAAATGACCATCAAGCTGCTCTAACCATTAGGGTCTCCATTCGCTGCTGTCCACCTCACCTCCAGGCTTTCTCTGATCACCCCAGTACAGTTTCTCAATAACTACAAGAGACAGGTTCGATGTAGCTGAAAACTGCAACAAGGGCCAGAAAGAAATGGGTCAGCTTCATAGCTCTGATTCCATCTGACTCCTGTCAGTTATTCACCTGTCTGTCTGTCTGTCTGTCTCAGGGAAAAATACTTTCACTGTAGATTCTCCATGGAGGTCAAGGGGATCCTGCTACTGAACCCCAGCCTGAGCTGCTGATGTTATCATCTAGCCTTTTGCAGTGGTTGGCCAGCTGTGAGACACCTTTAAGGGCTGGCCTCGGCCTAAGGGGCAGATATTGGGCAAAGCGGGATGTACTATCTCACAGAAGCAAAACCAAAACATTGCAGTTCTAAGTTCAAAATCAGCAAACCTCATACGAGCAACACCACCCTCTCCCCCACCTTCTGCTAAGCTCTTGGCATTGCCAGTGACTAGTCCAACATTTAAACTCAGGGCCATTCTAGGCAAACTTTCAGCCTTGCACCCCCCTCTCCCCAGGATTTAGATAATTAAACTCATCCCACCAGCAGCCCTCCCACACACCTCCGTAATAACGCAGAAGTTAACAGCACACCTGTAAGTATTAAGCTTTGCTTGTCATGCCTGTGGGTGCTGCTCTCCCTGCAGGTGAAAGGATGTGCTGAGGGGTCTTTCAGTTTATCTGGCCGTCAGGATCTATAGTTCGGCTTTGGCACTTTGTCTTGCCTAATGGCTGAGCTGGCCCTGTGCATGTAGTGAAAAGGAAACCAGTCTTCAAGGCCTCAGAAAGGTTGGGTAAATATCTGTCCCCTCCAAAGCCAGCAGAGGTTATTCCAGAGTAGGTGCGCTGGCTTCTTGTAGCTTTCCTTCCCCCTTAATTGATAGAATTTGCAAGGTCGCACTATTCGTTGACCTCAGAGCTCTCCCTGGAATAATATGGTTCGCGTTTGGCCAGACATGCTTTTACCCCTCAGAAATGCCCCGTACCACTGAGTAATGCTCATCTCCTTAAGCACATGGAATACCAGAATGGGGCCACATTAACTGCAAGGGCTGTGCGCATGGTGCAAACGGTACATGAACAGACCTAACGTCCCTGAAGGCAGCAAGCATGAACTAATGCCCACACTGACCATGAATTGCCATCAATGCCTCTGCTCTGCGGAGTCCGCACCCCTCACACGCCACCCAGTAGCACAGGACTTTCAGCACAGGGTCCGTGTTACTTTTTAAGGTGATGTTCTCGTCGTGCACTTTAGTAAACATACACATTGAAGTTGTAAAGGACCAGTTCAGGAGTGAGAAAGACTTTTTCGAGCATAAAGCCTCTGTCAGGTGTGGAAAAGGGGTTTTTCTAAAACCGCACAGCTGTGTACAGGTGTATAGGTTCAGTGATGCGCGCTTATAGGGGTGCAAGCTATAGAGATTCCCGGAGTGCGGCTGGGGCAAATACTTTCTTAAATACTCATGTTCACACATAGACTCCGTGCCTCAGAGCAGCTATAAATTGGAGGGGGGGGATTAGAGCATGTTCTGGGTGCTTATTTTAGGCAGGCACCTTCTAAAAGAAGCATAAAAGAGGCAGACCAGTCACATGTTTTTAAGCGCTATGTTAGAAAATTCCCCATCACATCTCCCAAATAGACAGCAGAGATATGTTTTGGGGAATGTGGCTGACAGGACGACCCGCACAGGAACAGAGCACGTTCTATGAAGAAAGAGAATAATAACAGTCCACGGAAAGGCCAATAACAGGGTCAGTTCCACATTGTTTCTGTCCGGCAGCAGGATCCCACAGACTCTGCTGCTCCTTCTTCTCTTCCCCCAGGATTAGATAAAGTTTCTCCTGCCCATTCTTCCTGGAAAGCCTTTGCTTTTCCGTCTCTTCTCTCTGGAGTTTGCCCAGTACAAGAGGAAATGCAAGTCTATTTCTATCTCTCCAGAATATGGCTTCTTGGGGTTTCTAGTTCAGTCTTTTTCTGCATGTTTCTAGTCTGTACCCCCTTATCTGGGGAGGGTCCATCCATGTTCAGTGTGTATGATGGAGATGAGGGATTTGCTAGGGTGTACTGGGTCTCTACAGGGATCTCTCTGAGTCTGACTTGTTCTCTTCTCCCAGTAGGAAGCATATTGATGTTCTAGGGCTGGTGGTTACCTTTTCATAGGTAAGGTTGTTGCTGGGTAAATCCTGGCAGTTAGTGCTGTTATGATGTGGCAGGTTTCTTTCCTAGATGGCGAGTTTGTTTTTTGCACAGTTTTTACTAGAGGACAAAAGCTATCTGGGAGTTGCTATGTTGCATAGATGGCCCTTAGAGGTTTTTCTTGTGGTGTCTTTATAGCCAGTTTAAAATTCCTTAGCATCAGGCAAGGATGTAGATAAATTCTTAGCTATCTAGGTAGTATCTGAATTTGTGTTGGAAATGTTTTTGTATTTTCCCAAAAGATGTAATTTTTTGCAGACCTCCTGCAAGAGAAAGTGATTTCTCCATGGACAAGCAGGATGCATCAGCTACACCTGGTGATGTCCTCCAGGCGGCACCATAGACAGAAGTGTTCTCCAGAGCTCAGAAGGTGAACCTTTCTGAACATGCACAGGTAGCCCCATCTCACCGGCCGGCCCCTAATCCAGCCAGTCTTTGTTCTTCCGCCTTGCCAGCAAGATGGATCTCAACTCTCCAGCTACTTCAATCAAGATATCAGCTTTAAAATGCCTAAACCGGGCTTCAAGAAATACCCTCTCTGCGGTAGGAAAATGAACAGCACGGACACACATGATCAGTGTGTCCAATGCTTGAGAGCCGGGCACAGAGTGGAAGAGTGCTCCCAGTGTGCAAGAATGTTCTAGAGCCAGGAAATCCAGAGGCCAAGTGCTGAAAGATTACCTGGCAGCCACCGCTGAACCGCAGGAGGGTAACTCCCTGACCTCCAAGGAGCCAGCTCTCTGCACCACCTGCTGGCCAGACCGTGGCACAGGATGCGCCCAACAGGGCCTCCATCCCCAGCCGCTCTGCTGATGTGATGACCCCAGCGCCCTCCGCAGCTCCCGTGGCGGGTCAGGCTCTTTCCCGAGGCTCCCCCAGCATCCTCCGGACCCCTGCAGACATGGCTGCCAGAAAACACGGTCCTACGGCCTGCACCAAGTGTGCTCATGTGAGCCACCATCAAGGCATCGCCACATGACTGCAAGCT
The DNA here is from genome assembly GCA_033557465.1 of Ichthyophis bannanicus. NCBI lineage: Eukaryota > Metazoa > Chordata > Amphibia > Gymnophiona > Ichthyophiidae > Ichthyophis > Ichthyophis bannanicus. Next base: position 98,277,822 of record CM066051.1, on the reverse strand, counting down.
CTGCCCCCCACTGCATGATTGGCCAAGGCCACAGCAGCCCGGGAAGCCGACGTCACCATGCCAACTCAGGAAGCACCTGATGTCTCCGTGCCAACAAAGCAGCCTGCCACAGCAGAAGTCAAGCCTCCTCCCCTCACAGCAGCGCCAAGCATCCTAGACATCACAGCACCACTGGAGAAACCTCGCATCGGCACAGACACCTTAATGAAGGCAGCACCACCGAGAAAGGGAAGAGGCAGCAGCATAATGATGATGAAAGCATGGACAGCACCATCAGCAGCAACACACCATGCAGTGAACGCCATAGGGACAAGAGGCACAGGAGCAACAGCGCTAGCAGCGGATACAGCAACAGGCAGCCAAGGAGACACAGCAGACATGCTAGCAGCCACGAACACCACGGCAAACAGCCTGTAAGCCGCCACCATCACAGTTCCCGATGAGATGGCAGGAGCACTGAGCGGATCAGACACAAAAGGTGATCAAACTCCCCCACCTCCAGCTGCAGCCCACACAGCAAATGCAGGAGGTGCCATCACCGGGACATAAGCACTGACAACTCTGCGCCCATTCTTAGACTCCTCACGCAACTAGTGGAGCAGACGGTACCTCCGCTTTCAACAGCCTCAGCCTTCAGCCATGGATGCATGGCATCTCCAAGTCCTTCATCACCGGCATGCAGCATCCCAGACCGCACACGATCCGCCTCCTCAGCTCCACCATCCCCCAATCCACAGTCGCCGGAGAGTACTGAAGAGGACTGAGACATTGAGGCAGTTGTCGTGGGTTCTGTGTCCACGAATCATACCTCCTCAGAGGAGGGACCCTTCATGGACACAGAAGGTCAGCCCTCCCACCTCCCCCCCCCCCGGAGGACCTCACCTACCCCAAGTTTATAAGGAAGGTGACAACAACATTGGCCCTGACCCTACCAGACGCATCAAGAGAACTCTCCAAAGCCCTCCTTCGCCCTGCCGATCCATCAAAAATTGCAGGAGAACCATCTGAGATGATGGCAGACTCCTGCCTTGGGACACCCTTACTCAAGAAGACTGGACTCCAAATACGAGATCCAGCCCATACCTGGATTCACCAAACCTCAATTGGCCCACCATTCTATCATCGTGCCATCTGCTCTAAAAAGAATGAAATCCTCACGTACCCACTCCAATAACCACCTGGCCGAGATCACATGCTCCTAGATGATGTCGGAAAGTCTTCCAAGGGGCCATGCTCAGTGCCAGAATTGCAGTGCACCAGTTTCAGCACATCCTCTTCCAGGATGCTCTCATGGTGAATATTAAAAGCACCGTCGCAATCCTTCCTAAAGAAACACAGGCTTCGATTTCTAGCACACTCACCGATATAGCCGAATGCAGCAGGCACCTAGCGAGCACAACCTTTGATGCCTTCAACACAGCCATCAGAACCACTGGGACTGCGATTTCCGCCAGGTGATGGGTGTGGCTCAGACCCTCCGGTCTGCATGACGACACCCATGAGAGAATCGCTGATGCACCCTGTACGGGGCAATCACTCTTTGGTGACAAGGTAACGGATGCAGTGATCGACATGAAGGAACACTGCACTATGTTACAGATCTTGGTGGAGAACGGGCTCGAGAATCACAGCAACACCCAAAAGAACAACTACCAGCACAAATCTTATTACCTGACCACCAAAGTCAGAAGGAGAATCACCCGAGCCAGTGTCCGCTGTTCTGTTCTTTTCTGGACTGGTTGTGGGCACAGCGTCCTTTCCCCTGTCACTTTAGAGGGTTCCTATTCTCAAGTAAGCTGCACCTCACCACCCTTTGCTCAAACCTTCTAAAAGGCCTCATTCTTTGTAAATTCACTCAGTTTAAATTGCCCCTGCCCTTATGAATCCCACCTAGTGGATCTGGTTCTTCCCAATCAAGTCCCTGGTCCATGCTGACAGGGTTGGTATTAGGACTTTTGGCACACCTCCCCCCTCCCCCACACCGCAACCAAATTTTGACATCCTGTCTCTCTCACTAGCCAATGACTTTTGACTACACCCACAATGCCGTTGTTGATAACATTTAGTTTTTACTATTTCTTTCACTTTTTGCTGTTTTCTTTTTCTCATTTTTTTCTGCGTTATAGTACCCTCCAAACATTAGCAACTCCCTTACTGTGTTGCACTAACCTTGCACGCTGATTAGACTAAGCTCCATGGAGCAGGGACTGACCATTACATATATCTGTAAAGAGCTGCATACACCCGATAGCACTAAGTTCGTAAAAAGAACTGGGATTTGAACCCTGGTTCGTAACTTATTCTTCTAACTATTAGGTCTCTCCTTCCCAAACCCTCAGACTGTAGTAGTTTACCCAGGGGCCAGGGCCAGCTGTGTGGCAGAGGGCATCGTCATCAGTGATCTCCCATGACCTCAGGTGATCATTTTGACCGCAGTATTATATGAAATTAAATCATTATGGGGTCCCGAGGTCTCCACAATGCCCTACCACAGTACACGCACACACACACACACAGCCACACCTCAGGTAGCAACAGAGCTTGCCATACACATGCACAATTAAAGCAGTCCAGAGAAACACTGTCTAGGTTATGGGACATCCCCTCTTTAGTAAAAGATAATATTTCATATAAACTCAGGTTTCGGATCTGTGTCTATCTGGCAAATCTATTTCCTATTGATTAAGAAGCAAGACGTCTTTCCGCTCTCTCTTTCTCAACCACCATCCTCACCAGCTCCCTCAGCAAAAGCTCTCTTGACTAGCTAAGACAGCTTTTGTGCAGAATTCTTTGGAGGGGAAACGGCAGACAGACATTGCCTAGAAGCGCAGGTAGAGGCTGGATTGCAATGGGGGCTTGTGTTCTGCATACACTGTGTCTGGGTATGTCGTAGGGGACCCTACATGGTCTCTCTTTTTACCTTCCAACCTCCCCCTCCTCTCCTCTGCTCTTCCAGGAGCTCATGAATATTTCCTGGGCTGCTGTTTGCAGAGTCTAGGCCTAGCACGTGGTTCACCAGATGTTGGAGGGGGAGAGGACCGGCTGGGAGGGATCTCAGCTGCAGCTTAACATCTGGGTCTGCTCTGGTGTAAAAAAAAATACCTATGTGCCTTGGTAAGAATAAGATAAGAGAGGCAGGGGGGATCTGAGTGAGGAGGGGAGATGTCTTTGTCCCAGGGGATTGAGTGTATCCCAAGGAGGGAGGAGGTAATCTGTATCCTGGGGGGTGGGGTAATGTGTGTCCTGGGGGGGGGGGGGGTGAGGCTGCTATCTGTTTCCTAGGGAGTGAGGGGACTTTCTCAGGCCCAGATTTAGATATGGTCAATATAAGCAATTGTCCAGGCTGCTAAATTTTGAAGGTACCAACTACTACTACTGAACATTTGTATAGTGCTACAAGACATACGCAGCACTGCACAGACACATGTAAAAGACGGTCCCCGCTCATCACGGCTTACACAAGTCAAGACAGACAACACAATATCTGTAGATCTGGGATACATCTAGGGGGAAAGAAAAGGGAGAGAAGAGGAGATCAGCTGAGTCAAGATCCGAAAGCAGCAGCAAAGAGGTGAGTTTCCAGCCTGGATTTGAAAAGGGCCAGAGAAGGCGCCTGACGTACAGACTCCGGTAGTTTGTTCCAGGCATAAGGAGCAGCAAGGCGAAAGGAGCAAAGTCTAGAGTTAGCAGTAGAAGAGAAGGGCACAGATAGAAGCAATTTGCCAGAAGAGCGGAGTTCCCAAGGAGGGGTGTAGGGAGAGATATGAGAGGAAACGTAGTGAGGAGCTGCACTTATAGGTCAGCAGAAGTTTGGCCTGGATGCGGAAATGGATTGGGAGCCAATGAAGTGACTTGAAAAGAGGGGATCTTGTTGATGTTAGAGAGAAAGAAACGGCAGGTTTTAGCTATCAGTTGTATAAAGGAGAGACAGGAGTAAAAGCGACCCCAAGATTCTGAGCAGAGGAAACAGGGAGAAGTAGAGAGTCATCCACAGAGACTGAGAAAGGAGGAGGCGGAGAGGAGGTTTTAGGTGGTAAAATAAGAAGCTCAGTTTTGGCCATGTTCAATTTCAAGTGGCAGTGAGACATCCAAGGAGCAATATCAGAAAGGCAGGCAGAGATCCTGGCCTGGATTGCTGGAGAGATTTCAGGGGTAGAGAAGTAGATAGAAACATGACGGTAGAAAAAGGCCACATAGCCTATCTAGTCTGCCCTTCCATATCACCCACTACAACAGCCCCCTTTTTTCCTTTAGGGAGCCTCTGTGTTTGTCCCATGCTTTTTTGAATTTAGATACTGTCCTCATGTCTACCACCTCCAGTGGGAGACTATTCCACGCATCTACCTACCACTCTTTCCATAATGAAATATTTCCACATATTACTCCTGAGTCTATCCCCTTTCACCCTTATCCTATGTCCCCTCGTGGCAGAGTTTGCTTTCCATCAAAAGAGGCTCTCCCCCTGTGCATTTATGCCATGGAGGTATTTAAATATCTCAATCATATCACCTCTATCCCGCCTTTCCTCTAAGGTGTACATATTAAAATTTTTAAGTCTGTCCTCAAATGCTTCATAACGAAGACCAGTAACCATTTTAGTAGCCACCCTCTGTACTGACTCCATCCTGTTTATATCTTTTGAAGGTGTGGTGTCCAGAATTGCACACAATACGCCAAATGAGGTCGCACCAAAGACTTATACAGAGGCATTATCACCTCCTTTCTTCTGCTAGTCATTCCTCTCCGTATGCACCCAAACATCCTTCTAGCTTTTACTGTCACATTTTCTACCTGTTTAGCTACTTTAAGATCATCAGACACAACCACGACTAGATCCCGCTCTTCTTTTGTGGACTGAAGTACTTCACCCCCTATGCTATATCGCTCCCTTGGATTGCTGCAGCCCAAATGCATGACCTTACATTTTTTAACATTAAATCTTAGCTGCCAAATTCTAGACCATTCTTCAAGTTTAGCTAGATCCCTCCTCATGTTATCTACACCTTCCCTGGTGTCTACTCTATTGCAGATTTTGGTATCATCTGCAAAGAGGCAAACCTTTGCTGAAAGCCCTTCCACAATACTACTAACAAGGATGTTAAAAAAAATCAGACCAAGGACAGATCCCTGGGGCACACCACTGGTAACTTCCTTCTCCTCAGAGTGAGCTCCATTTACTTGTACCCTTTGTTGCCTTCCCCTCAACCAGTTTCTAACCCAAGCAGTAACTTTAGGGTCCAACCCTAGGGTGCTCAGTTTGTTATAAGTCGCCTGTGAGCAACAATGTCAAAGGCTTTACTGAAATCTAAATACACCACATCAAGGTCTCTCCCTCAATCCAACTCCCTGGTCACCCAGTCAAAGAAATCAATCAGATTTGTTTGACAAGACCTGCCTCTGGTGAATCCATGCTGCCTCAGATCCGGTAATCCGCTGGACTCCAGAAACCTCACTATTTTCTCTTTTAGCAGCGTTTCCAATAATTTACTCAACACAGAGGTTAGACTAAGCAGCCTGTAGTTTGCAACCACATCCTTACTTCCGCTTTTGTATAAAGGGACCAAATGTTCCTCTCTCCAGTCCTCTGGCACCACCCCCGGGAGTCATCAGCATAAAGATGGTACTGAAAGCCATCGGAAAAGATGAGTGCACCCATGAACTGGGTATATAGAAAAGGAGCGGACCCAAGACAGATCCTTGGGGTACAGCAACTGAGAGTGGGGTAGCAGAGGAGGAGGAGCCACGAGAACAAACACTAAAAGAGCGATGGGAGAGATAAGAGGAGAACCAGGATAGTACCGAGCCCTTAAAACCAAGCAAGGACAGAGGATCGAGGAGAAGGTTGCAGTCAACAGTGTCAAAAACAGCAGAGAGGTCGAGAAGGATGAGGAACAAGTAAAGGCCCTTGGAGTTTGCCAGGAACAAGTCATTGGAGACTTTGGCAAGAGTCATTTCAGTAGAATGTAAAGGACAAAAGTCATATTCAAGGGTTAAAGAGACGTCTCATTCCACTCAATTTAGGATGATGATCTGTGATCTCTGGGGGAGAAATCATCCTTCCCCATTCATCTCTGGTCCTGCCGCTGGGTGCCAGCATCTTCAATCCAGCCTTAAACTTTCTGGATCCCAAACAGTGAGCGAAGATGCTGCCTCTGTCTCACTGTGCTGCTCAATGCTCCAGGCAGGACGGCCCTAGAACTGGTTCTAACTTTCAATTTTACCCCACCTCATCCTGCTCTTTGCCTCTCCCCAGAAGTTGCAGCTTAGGCGATCACGTAGTTTGCCTAATCATTGGGCCGGCCATGGCTCCAGGGAGGACAGGAACGCCATTTCTACCTTATAGATTCTCCTTTAGCCCTGGGTACACGGAGTAAGAAGTACATAGAACCCACGGAGGCAAATTAACTCAAGCAATACCGTCATAGGAAAAGTGTTGGGCGAGAGGGGAGGAGTTGGGAGTGAGGGAGAAACCCCACTAGTGTAGCGCCTATACTGGCTAACAAGCTACATGGCCACTTCACTACCCTCAGCCTTCACTCTCTCTGTTCCATGTCCTACTGCCAACATGCTTCAGGCAAGGATTCTTACCAACTGGGAGAGGGAAGGTCTATAACTCCCCCAGTTAGGCGTTGACATTAAGCCTGTCCATGAAGACCACGGAGGCTGAAAATACCACAGGACACTTCAGTAAAATGCAGAGAGCGCAAATACAAGAGGAGACTCCAGTAAAATACAAAGCGGGCAGGAGCTGAAAATACCAGAGAAGACTCCAGTAAAATGCAGAGGGAGCAGGAGCTGAAAATACCAGAGGAGACTCCAGTAAAATGCAGAGAGAGCAGGGGCTGAAAATACCAGAGGAGTCTCCAGTAAAATGCAGAGAGAGCAGGGGCTGAAAATACCAGAGAAGACTCCAGTAAACTGCAGAGAGAGCAGGGGCTGAAAATACCAGAGAACACTCCAGTAAAATGCAGAGAGAGCAGGGGCTGAAAATACCACAGGAGACCCCAGTAAAATGCAGAGAGCACAGGGGCAGAAAATACCAGAGGAGATTCCAGTAAAATGCAGAGAGAGCAGTGGCTGGAAATACCAGAGGAGACCCCAGTAAAATGCAGAGAGAGCAGTGGCTGGAAATACCAGAGGAGACTCCAGTAAAACAACGAGAGAGCAGGAGCTGAAAATACCAGAGGGGACTCCAGTAAAATGCAGAGAGAGCAGGGGCTGCAAATACCAGAGGAGACTCTAGTAAAACAACGAGAGAGCAGGAGCTGAAAATACCAGAGGGGACTCCAGTAAAATGCAGAGAGCGCAGGGGCTGAAAATACCAGAGGAGACTCTAGTAAAATGCAGAGAGCACAGGGGCAGAAAATACCAGAGGAGATTCCAGTAAAATGCAGAGAGAGCAGTGGCTGGAAATACCAGAGGAGACTCCAGTAAAACAACGAGAGAGCAGGAGCTGGAAATACCAGAGGGGACTCCAGTAAAATGCAGAGAGAGCAGGGGCTGCAAATACCAGAGGAGACTCCAGTAAAACAACGAGAGAGCAGGAGCTGAAAATACCACATCAGACTCCAGTAAAATGCAGAGAGAGCAGGAGATGGAAATACCAGAGGAGACTTCAGTAAAATACAGAGAGGGCAGAGGCTGAAAATACCAGAGGAGACTCCAGTAAAATACAAAGAGGGCAGGGGCTGAAAATACCAGAGGAGACTCCAGTAAAATACACAGAGGGCAGGGGCTGAAAATACCAGAGGAGACTCCAGTAAAATAAAGAGAAGGCAGGAGCTGGAAATACCAGAGGAGACTCCAGTAAAATACAAACAGGACAGAAGCTGGAAATACCAGAGGAGACTCCAGTAAAATACAAACAGGGCAGGAGCTGAAAATACCAGAGGAGACTCCAGTAAAAATGCAGAGAGAGAAGGGACTGAAAATACCAGAGGAGACTCCAGTAAAATACAGAGAGAGCAGTGGCTGAAAGTATAAGAAGAGACTCCAGTAAAATGCAGAGAAAGCACAGGGGCTGAAAATACCAGAGGAAACTCCAGTAAAATGCAGAGAGCACGGGGGGCTGAAAATACCAGAGAAGACTCCAGTAAAATGCAGAGAGCGCAAAGGCTGAAAATTCCACAAGACAATCCATTAAAAAGCAGAGAGTGCAGGGGCTGAAAACACCAGAGGAGACTCCAGTAAAATGCAGAGATTGAAGGTGCTGAAAATACCAGAGGAGACTCCAGTAAAATGCAGAGATTGAAGGTGCTGAAAATACCAGAGGAGACTCCAGTAAAACACAGAGAGAGCAGTGGCTGAAAGTATAAGAAGAGACTCCAGTAAAATGCAGAGAGCTCAGGGGCTGAAATACCAGAGGAGACTCCAGTAAAATGCAGAGAGAGCAGGGGCTGAAAATACCAGGGGAGACTCCAGTAAAATGCAGAGAGAGCAGGGCTGAAAATACCAGAGGAGACTCCAGTAAAACAGAGAGAGAGCAGTGGCTGAAAGTATAAGAAGAGACTCCAGTAAAATGCAGAGAGCTCAGGGGCTGAAATACCAGAGGAGACTCCAGTAAAATGCAGAGAGAGCAGGGGATGAAAATACCAGGGGAGACTCCAGTAAAATGCAGAGAGAGCAGGGCTGAAAATACCAGAGGAGACTCCAGTAAAATACAGAAAGGGCAGGGGCTGAAAATAGCAGAGGAGACTCTGGTAAAATTGGGACTCCACAGGAGGCTAAGCCTCAGCCAGTGTGATTGTAGGCTGCCACCTTTTAAGAGGGGGGATCCTTAAGCCGCTGGAGTACTGAGAGAGAGGCAGAGGTCTGCATGTGCCCTTTGCTGGAACGAAGGCATCTCCTTGGCATATTGGTAGTGCAAGGCGAATCCAAGGTTACCATGGCGCTGGCTGGCACTCCATGAATTGGAGCTTTGTTAAAGGCAGGGTTTTTTTTTCTTTTTTGCAGTGGAACCTCCTGGGGAAGAATTAGAGAAATTTCATAACACCGAGGCCCAGAGCCTTAATGCTCTCACTTATTCCTTAGAGCCTCTCACGAATATGTGAGGAGTGTCCCCTGGGTCCAGGAAGGCTCCACGCTCAGGACCCTGCTGCAAGGTCTTCTCTAGGAATATGCATTTGCTAGAATTTAAAGAACTGACAATATGCAAAGATCCATTTAACACTCATTAACCTACGAATTCAAGCAAACACATTTGATTTGCGAACATTAAAACCTAAGGATATTATAATGCCTCTGTATCGTTCCATGGTGAGACTGCACCTTGAATATTGTGTGCAATTCTGGTCGCTGTATCTTCAAAAGGATATAGTGTTATTAGAAAAGGTACAGAGAAGAGCCACCAAAATGGTAAAGGGGATGGAAGGATACTCCTATGAAAAAAGGCTAAAAAGGTTAGGGCTCTTTAACCTGGAAAAGAGACGGCTGAGGGGAGATATCATAGAAGTCTATAAATTAATGAACGGAGTGGAACAGGTAAACGTAGATTGTTTACGTTATCAGAATATAGAAAGACTAGGGGACATGCAATGAAGCTACAGGGTAAACTATTTAAGACTAATAAAAGAAAATATTTCTTCACTCAACATGTAGTCAAACTCTGGAATTTGTTACCGGAGGATGTAGTAAAGGCTGTTAGTGTAGCTGGGTTTAAAAAAGTTTGGACAAGTTCATAGAGGAAAGGTCCATAAACCATTATTAAACAGTATCCAGGGAAATCCATTTTGTGAATCTGTCAGATACTAGTGATTGGCCACTGTTGCAAACAGGATACTGGGATAAATGGACCTTCAGTGGCATTTCTTATGATATTATTTTATGATCTTAGGCATGCAAACCAAATGCAGGAAAAAAAATAGAGAATTTAAAAAATTCCAAAACATACCCAAGATCGTCTAGCATTGCACAGCCCTAGTTCACTCCTTCCACGGAGGATTCAGAGGCCTGGGAGAAAGAGTGCATGGGTAAGGAGTGAAGCTACACCTATACATATCATGACTTACTCTGGCCCAAATACCCTACCCCAATCTCTAATACGTCATAAGAGATGATCCGATAACCGGTAAAAAAACAGCACAGTCTCACACATCAAACAAAGTCATAATACCAACACTCACTTACAAAAACCTTCCACAAGCCCAAAGTCAATGACCCCATATTAATATCTTTCGATAGATTATACATCAGTCGCAATGTCATCTGCATAGATTAATATTTCTGTATAAACTGATACTCCCATCCCTGTGTCTCCCGTGTAGATTAATATCTCTCTATAGACTGATGTTCCCATCCCTGTGTCTCCCGTGTAGATTAATGTCTCTCTATAGACTGATGCTCCCATCCCTGTGTCTCCCATGTAGATTAATGTCTCTCTATAGACTGATGCTCCCATCCCTGTGTCTCCCATGTAGATTAATGTCTCTCTATAGACTGATGCTCCCATCCCTGTGTCTCCTGTGTAGATTACTGTCTCTCTATAGACTGATGCCCCCATCCCTGTGTCTCCCGTGTAGAATAATGTCTCTCTATAGACTGATGCTCCCATCCCTGTGTCTCCCGTGTAGAATAATGTCTCTCTATAGACTGATGCCCCCATCCATGTGTCTCCCATGTAGATTACTGTCTCTCTATAGACTGATACTCCCATCCCTGTGTCTCCCGTGTAGAATAATGTCTCTCTATAGACTGATGCTCCCATCCCTGTGTCTCCCGTGTAGATTAATGTCTCTCTATAGACTGATGCTCCCATCCCTGTGTCTCCCATGTAGATTAATGTCTCTCTATAGACTGATGATCCCATCCCTGTGTCTCCCGTGTAGAATAATTTCTCCCTATAGACTGATGCTCCCATCCCTGTGTCTCCCGTGTAGATTAATGCCTCTCTATAGACTGATGCCACATCCCTGTGTCTTCCGTGTAGAATAATTTCTCCCTATAGACTGATGCTCCCATCCCTGTGTCTCCCGTGTAGATTAATGTTTCTCTATAGACTGATGCTCCCATCCCTGTGTCTCCCGTGTAGATTAATGTCTCTCTATAGACTGATGCTCCCGTCGCTGTGTCTCCTGTGTAGATTACTGTCTCTCTATAGAATGATGCTCCCATCCCTGTGTCTCCCGTGTAGATTTATGTATCTCTATAGACTGATCCTCCCATCCCAGTGTCTCCCGTGTAGATTAATGACTCTCTATAAACTGATGCTCCCGTCGCTGTGTCTCCCGTGTAGATTACTGTCTCTCTATAGAATGATGCTCCCATCACTGTGTCTCCCGTGTAGATTTATGTCTCTCTATAGACTGATCCTCCCATCCCAGTGTCTCCCGTGTAGATTAATGACTCTCCATAGACTGATGCTCCCATACCTGTGTCACCCATGTAGATTACTGTTTCTATAGACTGATGCTCCAATCCCTGTGTCTCCTATGTAGATTAATGTCTCTCTATAGACTGATGCTCCCATCCCTGTGTCACCCATGTAGATTACTGTCTCTCTATAGACTGATGCTCCCATCCCTGTGTCTCCCTTGTAGAATACTGTCTCTCTATAGACTGATGCTCCCATCCCTGTGTCTCCCATGTAGATTACTGTCTCTCTATAGACTGATGCTCCCATCCCTGTGTCACCCGGGTAGATTACTGTCTTTCTATAGACTGATGCTCCCATCCCTGTGTCTCCCGTGTAGATTAATGTCTCTCTATAGACTGATGCTCCCATCCCTGTGTCTCACGTGTAGATTAATGTCTCTCTATAGACTGATGCTCCCATCCCTGTGTCTCCCGTGTAGATTAATGTCTCTCTATAGACTGATGCTCCCATCCCTGTGTCTCCCGTGTAGATTAATGTCTCTCTATAGACTGATGCTCCCATCCCTGTGTCTCCCGTGTAGATTAATGTCTCTCTATAGACTGATGCTCCCATCCCTGTGTCACCCGTGTAGATTAATGTCTCTCTATAGACTGATGCTCCCATCCCTGTGTCTCCCATGTAGATTACTGTCTCTCTATAGACTGATGCTCCCATCCCTGTGTCTCCCGTGTAGATTACTGTCTCTCTATAGACTGATGCTCCCATCCCTGTGTCTCCCGTGTAGATTACTGTCTCTCTATAGACTGATGCTCCCATCCCTGTGTCTCCCGTGTAGATTAATGTCTCTCTATAGACTGATGCTCCCATCCCTGTGTCTCCCGTGTAGATTACTGTCTCTCTATAGACTGATGCTCCCATCCCTGTGTCTCCCGTGTAGATTAATGTCTCTCTATAGACTGATGCTCCCATCCCTGTGTCTCCTGTGTAGATTAATGTCTCTCTATAGACTGATGTTCCCATCCCTGTGTCTCCCGTGTAGATTAAAGTCTCTCTACAGACTGATGCTCCCATCCCTGTGTCACCCATGTAGATTAATGTCTCTCTATAGACTGACGCTGCCATCCCTGTGTCACCCATGTAGATTAATGTCTCTCTATAGACTGATGCTCCCATCCCTGTGTCTCCTGTGTAGATTACTGTCTCTCGATAGACTGATGCCCCATCCCTGTGTCTCCCATGTAAATTAATGTCTCTCTATAGACTGACGCTCCCATCCCTGTGTCACCTGTGTAGATTAATGTCTCTCTATAGAATGATGCTCCCATCCCTGTGTCTCCCGTGAAGATTACTGTCTCTCTATAGACTGATGCCCCCATCCCTGTGTCTCCCGTATAGATTAATGTCTCTCTATAGACTGATGTTCCCATCCCTGTGTCTCCCGTGTAGATTACTGTCTCTCTATAGACTGATGCTCCCATCCCTGTGTCTCCCGTGTAGTTTAATGTCTCTCTATAGACTGATGCTCCCATCCCTGTGTCTCCCGTGTAGATTACTGTCTCTCTATAGACTGATGCTCCCATCCCTGTGTCTCCCGTGTAGATTAATGTCTCTCTATAGACTGATGCTCCCATCCCTGTGTCTCCCGTGTAGATTAATGTCTCTCTATAGACTGATGCTCCCATCCCTGTGTCTCCCGTGTAGATTACTGTCTCTCTATAGACTGATGCTCCCATCCCTGTGTCTCCCGTGTAGATTAATGTCTCTCTATAGACTGATGCTCCCATCCCTGTGTCTCCTGCATAGATTAATGTCTCTCTATAGACTGATTCTCCCATCCCTGTGTCTCCCGTGTAGATTACTGTCTCTCTATAGACTGATGCTCCCATCCCTGTGTCTCCCGTGTAGATTACTGTCTCTCTATAGACTGATGCTCCCATCCCTGTGTCTCCCATGTAGATTAATGTCTTTCTATAGACTGATGCCCCCATCCCTGTGTCTCCCGTGTAGATTAATGTATCTCTATAGACTGATGCTCCCATCCCTGTGTCTCCTGCATATATTAATGTCTCTCTATAGACTGATTCTCCCATCCCTGTGTCTCCCGTGTAGATTACTGTCTCTCTATAGACTGATGCTCCCATCTCTTTGTCTCCCGTGTAGATTAATGTCTCTCTATAGACTGATGCTTTCATCCCTGTGTCTCCCGCATAGATTAATGTCTCTCTATAGACTGATGCTCCCATCCATGTTTCTCCCGTGTAGATTACTGTCTCTCTATAGACTGATGCTCCCATCCCTGTGTCTCCCATGTAGATTAATCTTTCTCTATAGACTGATGCTCCCATCCCTGTGTCTCCCGTGTAGATTAATGTCTCTCTAAAGACTGATGCCCACATCCCTGTGTCTCCCGTGTAGATTAATGTCTCTCTATAGACTGATGCTCCCATCCCTGTGTCTCCCGCGTAGATTAATGTCTCTCTATAGACAGATGCTCCCATCCCTGTGTCTCCCGCGTAGATTAATGTCTCTCTATAGACTGATGCTCCCGTCCCTGTGTCTCCCGTGTAGTATAATGTCTCCCTATAGACTGATGCTCCAATCCCTGTGTCTCCCGTGTAGATTAATGTTTCTCTATAGACTGATGCTCCCATCCCTGTGTCTCCCGTGTAGATTAATGTCTCTCTATAGACTGATGCTCCCATCCCTGTGTCACCCGTGTAGATTACTGTCTCTCTATAGACTGATTCTCCCATCCCTGTGTCTCCCGTGTAGATTAATGTCTCTCTATAGACTGGTGCTCCCATCCTTTTGTCTCCCGTGTAGATTAATTTCTCTCTATAGACTGATGCTCCCATCCCTGTGTCTCCCGCATAGATTAATGTCTCTCTATAGACTGATGCTCCCATCCATGTGTCTCCCGCGTAGATTAATGTCTCTCTATAGACTGATGCTCCCATCCCTGTGTCTCCCGCGTAGATTAATGTCTCTCTATAGACTGATGCTCCCATCCCTGTGTCTCCCATGTAGATTATGTCTCTCTATAGATTGATGCTCCCATCCCTGTGTCTCCCGTGTAGATGAATGTCTCTCTATAGACTGATGCTCCCATCCCTGTGTCTCCCATGTAGATTAATGTCTCTCTATAGACTGATGCTCCCATCCCTGTGTCTCCCGTGTAGATTAATGTCTCTCTCTAGACTGATGCTCCCATCCCTGTGTCACCCGTGTAGATTACTGTCTCTCTATAGACTGATGCTCCCATCCCTGTGTCTCCCGTGTAGATTACTGTCTCTCTATAGACTGATGCTCCCATCCATGTGTCTCCCAAGTAGATTACTGTCTCTCTATAGACTGATGCTCCCGTCCCTGTGTCACCCGGGTAGATTACTGTCTTTCTATAGACTGATGCTCCCATTCCTGTGTCTCCCGTGTAGATTAATGTCTCTCTATAGACTGATGCTCCCATCCCTGTGTCACCCGTGTAGATTACTGTCTCTCTATAGACTGATGCTCCCATCCCTGTGTCTCCCGTGTAGATTACTGTCTCTCTATAGACTGATGCTCCCATCCCTGTGTCTCCTGTGTATATTACTGTCTCTCTATAGACTGATGTTCCCATCCCTGTGTCTCCCGTGTAGATTACTGTCTCTCTATAGACTGATGCTCCCATCCCTGTGTCTCCCATGTAGGTTAATGTCTCTCTATAGACTGATGCTCCCATCCCTTTGTCTCCCGTATAGATTACTGTCTCTCTATAGACTGATGTTCCCATCCCTGTGTCTCCCGTGTAGATTACTGTCTCTCTATAGACTGATGCTCCCATCCCTGTGTCTCCCGTGTAGGTTAATGTCTCTCTATAGACTGATGCTCCCATCCCTGTGTCTCCCGTGTAGATTACTGTCTCTCTATAGACTGACGCTCCCATCCCTTTGTCACCCGTGTAGATTAATGTCTCTCTATAGACTGATGCTCAAGTCCCTCTGTCTCCCGTGTAGATTAATGTCTCTCTATAGACTGATACTCCCATCCCTGTGTCACCCGTGTAGAATAATGTCTCTCTATAGACTGATGCTCCCATCCCTGTGTCTCCCGTGTAGATTAGGGTCTCTCTATAGACTGATGTTCCCATCCCTGTGTCTCCCGTGTAGATTAATGTCTCTCTATAGACTGATGCTCCCATCCCTGTGTCTCCCGTGTAGATTAATGTCTCTCTATAGACTGATGCTCAAGTCCCTGTGTCTCCCGTGTAGATTAATGTCTCTCTATAGACTGATGCTCCCGTCCCTTTGTCTCCCCTGTAGATTAATGACTCTCTATAGACTGATGCTCCCATCCCTGTGTCTCCAGTGTAGATTAATGTCTCTCTATAGACTGATGCTCCCATCCCTGTGTCTCCCGTGTAGATTCATGTCTCTCTATAGACTGATGCTCCCATCCCTGTGTCTCCCGTGTAGATTAATGTCTCTCTATAGACTGATGCTCAAGTCCCTTTGTCTCCCGTGTAGATTAATATCTCTCTATAGACTGATGCACCCATCCCTGTGTCACCCATATAGAATAATGTCTCCCTATAAACTGATGCTCCCATCCCTGTGTCTCCCGTGTAGAATAATGTCTCTCTATAGACTGATGCTCCCATCCCTGTGTCTCCCTTGTAGATTAATGTCTCTCTATGGACTGATGCTCCCATTCCTGTGTCTCCCGTGTAGATTAATGTCTCTATAGACTGATGCTCCCATCCCTGTGTCTCCCGCATAGATTAATGTCTCTCTATAGACTGATGCTCCCATCCCTGTGTCTCCCGTGTAGAATAATGTCTCCCTATAGACTGATGCTCCCATCCCTGTGTCTCCCGTGTAGATTAATGTCTCTCTATAGACTGATGCCCCCATCCCTGTGTCTAGCATGTAGAATAATGTCTCTCTATAGACTGATGCTCCTGTCCCTGTGTCTCCCGTGTAGATTACTGTCTCTCTATAGACTGATGCTCCCATCACTGTTCCCTCTAAGCTGTGCGCGTGTGCGCGCGCACACATCTCGCCGAGCGAGCGCACATACTTTACAACAGAGCGCACAAAAATTACGGTTCTGATTCTGATAGAAAACAACACAGATGTCTTAAAATTTAAAAGTTGTTGTGTATTTACGGTTTTCACAAGTTCTACAATATTTTCTAGTGCAATCAATGTGGTGTACATACTGTATTCTGATGTGTAGTCAAATTTTAAAGTAGTTAACGCCAAGTGTCGTTATGTGGCGCACAAAAATTTAACCTTCCTTCAAAAGTTGCACAGCTGATATTTTATGCGCACACAGCCTACAGAAAATTAGAGGGAATATTGGCTCCCATCCCTGTGTCTCCCGTGTAGATTAATGTCTCTCTATAGACTGATGCTCCCATCCATGTGTCTCCCGTGTAGATTACTGTCTCTCTATAGACTGATGCTCCCATCCCTGTCTCCTGTGTAGATTAATGTCTCTCTAAAGACTGATGCCCACATCCCTGTGTCTCCCATGTAGATTAATGTCTCTCTATAGACTGATGCTCCCATCCCTGTGTCTCCCGCGTAGATTAATGTCTCTCTATAGACTGATGCTCCCATCCCTGTGTCTCCCGCGTAGATTAATGTCTCTCTATAGACTGATGCTCCCGTCCCTGTGTCAACCGTGTAGATTAATGTCTCTCTATAGACTGATGCTCCCATCCCTCTGTCTCCCGCGTAGATTAATGTCTCTCTATAGACTAATGCCCCCATCCCTGTGTCTCCCGTGTAGTATAATGTCTCCCTATAGACTGATGCTCCAATCCCTGTGTCTCCCGTGTAGATTAATGCCTCTCTATAGACTGATGCTCCCATCCTTGTGTCTCCTGCATAGATTAATGTCTCTCTATAGACTGATTCTCCCATCCCTGTGTCTCCCGTGTAGATTACTGTCTCTCTATAGACTGATGCTCCCATCCCTGTGTCTCCCATGTAGATTAATGTCTCTCTATAGACTGATGCTCCCATCCCTGTGTCTCCCGTGTAGATTAATGTATCTCTATAGACTGATGCTCCCATCCCTGTGTCTCCTGCATATATTAATGTCTCTCTATAGACTGATTCTCCCATCCCTGTGTCTCCCGTGTAGATTACTGTCTTTCTATAGACTGATGCTCCCATCTCTTTGTCTCTCGTGTAGATTAATGTCTCTCTATAGACTGATGCTCCCATCCTTGTGTCTCCTGCATAGATTAATGTCTCTCTATAGACTGATGCTCCCATCCCTGTGTCTCCTGTGTATATTACTGTCTCTCTATAGACTGATGTTCCCATCCCTGTGTCTCCCGTGTAGATTACTGTCTCTCTATAGACTGATGCTCCCATCCCTGTGTCTCCCATGTAGGTTAATGTCTCTCTATAGACTGATGCTCCCATCCCTTTGTCTCCCGTATAGATTACTGTCTCTCTATAGACTGATGTTCCCATCCCTGTGTCTCCCGTGTAGATTACTGTCTCTCTATAGACTGATGCTCCCATCCCTGTGTCTCCCGTGTAGGTTAATGTCTCTCTATAGACTGATGCTCCCATCCCTGCGTCTCCCGTGTAGATTACTGTCTCTCTATAGACTGACGCTCCCATCCCTTTGTCACCCGTGTAGATTAATGTCTCTCTATAGACTGATGCTCAAGTCCCTCTGTCTCCCGTGTAGATTAATGTCTCTCTATAGACTGATACTCCCATCCCTGTGTCACCCGTGTAGAATAATGTCTCTCTATAGACTGATGCTCCCATCCCTGTGTCTCCCGTGTAGATTAGGGTCTCTCTATAGACTGATGTTCCCATCCCTGTGTCTCCCGTGTAGATTAATGTCTCTCTATAGACTGATGCTCCCATCCCTGTGTCTCCCGTGTAGATTAATGTCTCTCTATAGACTG